>CAWUFW010020968.1:0-134864 GCA_963921515.1 Calotriton arnoldi
TTACATTGGCAATTTCATATCTGTGGCTTCCACCCCTGCACATCTGTTGTGCCTGCCATCGTTGCATTTGTCTACTTCCCTGACCGTGTTGCCATCTCCAGTGGACATGCAGGTTTGGGCATCAATGGGGAGGGACTCATCCGTGTAGTCAGTGCAACATTGCTATACAAGTGTGTTGGATCTGTGCTGATGATTCCGTTGGCACATCCATGACCAGGCTGATGTGATGGGAGCCCTCATTTGGTGCTAATTGTTGATTGTGTGACCAAGTGCTCAGCTGACATGATGGGGCCCTACTGAGGCAACATATGGCACAGCTTTCCTCACACAGGAGTGGAGTCCCCTCATGGCAGTGTGTACACGTGTGACATTGCCTGCGCCCAAGGTGTGTGTTGTATGTGCATGTCTGTGTGTTCACTTCCATTCATCTGCGCATGCTGTGATCCCTAGTGTTGTACCTGTTTGTGATGCTTGCTGACTTGAGCTATGTTCCCCCAAAGTCTTCTCCCTGTGTTCTCTGTGATGTGGGTGCATGGCACATTACTGGTCATCAGGGTGTCACCCATAGGTGTGTTTGCTGTCAGGGCAGAGTTTGTGTGCAGACGCAGATGGGTCACAGTCAGGTTTCCCTTTGGCACTTGTTGTTTGCCCCTGTCATGTGATTTCCAGTTTGTGTTATCTTTCAGTGATTGTGACACGTTGTGTGTGTGACTGCTGGCACTCCTTAGGGTCCGGGCTGCAATGTTGGTTGTTGTCTATGTGTGTTCTTTGTGGGTGACCTTGGCTTCTTCATTGGTGTGTGACTGTGGCTGGGATCCCATTGGTCGGTGTGGTATTGCCGTCATGTCCATGTACAGCGTAGTGTGCAGTGTGTCAGACATTCAGGAGTCTTGTTGAGTGTCCATGTGGGATGTGTTTCTACACCTTGGTTCCCACCCACCACCCTGGAATAGTAATGGGTGCATGTGCAATGTCACCAGTGCATGTGTACTTCACTGCTGCACATTGTTGGAGGTCGAGGGGTGTGGTCTTGAGTGTGTGCAGATGAGAGTTGTTGCCCGGCTAGTCCCCTGCCTCCATGTTGGCCTTGTCTTACTGGCCATGCTGATTGATTTGTGCTTGTGTAGGTGTGATGGTAGTTAGTTGCTCAGGACACCTGACTGTGGTTCACAGTGTGAGCGACATTTAGCTTTGTCATCACAGTGGTATTTTTCTTCAGCCCAGGGTCACCACATTGTGGGGGCCCTGGGGGTGGTGCTGTGGTGTGTCTGTGACTTGCTGTGTCAGTTGTTGTTCCTACGTGCCTGTGTGACATGTGTGTTTTGTGCTCCCTCTCACCTGTCAATGCCTGCTTGCCCACATAGGGATTTGGATCCATGAGTTACCTTAGTGTGGCAGTGTATGCACATCTGTATGATTGGTATTCAGCTCTCCTCATGTGTTGTGTTGTTGCCTGGGGACACTGGCACCCCCACCCCTCACCTGCTGTGTATGATGACAGTGTTGGTCTGCCTGTTTGTGTTTGTGCATCTGCACCACTGCATTGGCATATCTTGGGTGTGCCATTGGCTGTATGTTGTTTGGTGTGTTTCCCCTGCTGTCCCTGGGACTCCTAGGTCATCGGTCAGCACAGTGATCATGGTTTGTGTGTCCCATTGCTGCCATGGTATGGTATCTGTTCACCTCACATCTGCTGTCTCCACAGGGTATCTGCATTTGTGTGCCCATTGGTGCAAATATGTGGTTCTGCATTCTGATGGTCACTTCTGTCATTGTGTCATTGATGGCTGTTGACGGTCTCAGCCCCCATGGGTGTTGTTTGTCTGCACATGGCCAAAGGAATGTTTCATTTGCACTGCAGTATTTGGCTCCCCCAATTTATGTTGCAATGGGACACATACACTACTTTGCCACAGATGAGTTTTTGGTTCTGTGACCAGGAATGATCCATGCAGTTTGGCAGTTGCAGCTCTTTCTTTGTCAACAATTACCTTTTGGTCACTGTGATGATGAGGGTGTAGACCCCATTGCCACAATGGTCAAAATGTGCTTCAGCTATGGACCCCACACTTGCCTTTTGGTCACTGTGATGATGGGGGTTTAGACCCCATTGCCACAATGGTCAAAATGTGCTTCAGCTATGGACCCCACACTTGCCTTTTGGTCACTGTGATGATGGGGGTTTAGGCCCCATTGCCACAATGGTCATGGGCTGCTTGCATTGTGGGTGCCACACACATATATGTGTGGCACATGTGCTAGGGGGTCACATTATATGTTCAATGTCATGTTCGGTGTTGTAGGCATTTGACACAGCCTGCTCACACGCTTGTCATGGTGGTGGGGGATGTCTTAATCTTGCATTCCCTAGGTTGTGGTGTGCTTGTTGTGTCATGCATTGTCCATCCTATGAGTGGGGGTGGTAGTAGTGGTAGGCATCCAGCCCCCTGGCTAAGGGTGGTAGTAGTGGTGGGCATCCTGCCCCCTGGGTGAGGGTGGTAGTAGTGGTGGGCATCCTGCCCCCTGGGTGAGGGTGGTAGTAGTGGTGGGCATCCTGCCCCCCTGGCTAAGGGTGGTGGTAGGCATCCAGCCCCCCGGCTAAGGGTGGTAGTAGTGGTAGGCATCCAGCCCCCTGGGTGAGGGTGGTAGTAGTGGTGGGCATCCTGCCCCCCCTGGGTGAGGGTGGTAGTAGTGGTAGGCATCCTGCCCCCTGGGTGGGGGTGGTAGTAGTGGTGGGCATCCTGCCCCCTGGCTAAGGGTGGTAGTAGTGGTGGGCATCCTGCCCCCCTGGGTGAGGGTGGTAGTAGTGGTGGGCATCCTGCCCCCCTGGGTGAGGGTGGTAGTAGTGGTGGGCATCCTGCCCCCCTGGGTGAGGGTGGTAGTAGTGGTGGGCATCCTGCTCCCCTGGCTAAGGGTGGTAGTAGTGGTGGGCATCCTGCCCCCTGGGTGAGGGTGGTAGTAGTGGTGGGCATCCTGCCCCCCTGGGTGAGGGTGGTAGTAGTGGTGGGCATCCTGCCCCCCTGGGTGAGGGTGGTAGTAGTGGTGGGCATCCTGCCCCCACTGGGTGAGGGTGGTAGTAGTGGTAGGCATCCTGCCCCCCCTGTGTAAGGGTGGTAGTAGTGGTAGGCATCCAGCCCCCCCTGGCTAAGGGTGGTGGTAGGCATCCAGCCCCCTGGCTAAGGGTGGTAGTAGTGGTAGGCATCCAGCCCCCCTGGCTAAGGGTGGTAGTAGTGGTGGGCATCCTGCCCCCTGGGTGAGGGTGGTAGTAGTGGTGGGCATCCTGCCCCCTGGCTAAGGGTGGTAGTAGTGGTGGGCATCCTGCCCCCTGGGTGAGGGTGGTAGTAGTGGTGGGCATCCTGCCCCCCTGTGTAAGGGTGGTAGTAGTGGTAGGCATCCTGCCCCCTGTGTAAGGGTGGTAGTAGTGGTAGGCATCCTGCCCCCCTGGGTGAGGGTGGTAGTAGTGGTGGGCATCCTGCCCCCCTGGGTGAGGGTGGTAGTAGTGGTGGGCATCCTGCCCCCTGGGTGAGGGTGGTAGTAGTGGTGGGCATCCTGCCCCCTGGCTAAGGGTGGTAGTAGTGGTGGGCAGCCTGCCCCCTGGGTGAGGGTGGTAGTAGTGGTGGGCATCCTGCCCCCTGGGTGAGGGTGGTAGTAGTGGTGGGCATCCTGCCCCCCTGGGTGAGGGTGGTAGTAGTGGTAGGCATCCTGCCCCCTGGGTGGGGGTGGTAGTAGTGGTAGGCATCCAGCCCCCTCTGGCTAAGGGTGGTGATAGGCATCCAGCCCGCCCTGGGTGAGGGTGGTAGTAGTGGTAGGCATCCAGCCCCCCTGGCTAAGGGTGGTAGTGGTGGTGGGCATCTGGCACCCCCTGGCTAAGGGTGGTAGTAGTGGTGGGCATCCTGCCCCCCTGGGTGAGGGTGGTAGTAGTGGTGGGCATCCTGCCCCCCTGGGTGAGGGTGGTAGTAGTGGTGGGCATCCTGCTCCCCTGGCTAAGGGTGGTAGTAGTGGTGGGCATCCTGCCCCCCTGGCTAAGGGTGGTAGTAGTGGTGGGCATCCTGCCCCCCTGGGTGAGGGTGGTAGTAGTGGTGGGCATCCTGCCCCCCTGGGTGAGGGTGGTAGTAGTGGTGGGCATCCTGCCCCCCTGGGTGAGGGTGGTAGTAGTGGTGGGCATCCTGCCCCCCTGGGTGAGGGTGGTAGTAGTGGTAGGCATCCTGCCCCCCTGTGTAAGGGTGGTAGTAGTGGTAGGCATCCAGCCCCCTGGCTAAGGGTGGTGGTAGGCATCCAGCCCCCTGGCTAAGGGTGGTAGTAGTGGTAGGCATCCAGCCCCCTGGCTAAGGGTGGTAGTAGTGGTGGGCATCCTGCCCCCCTGGGTGAGGGTGGTAGTAGTGGTGGGCATCCTGCCCCCTGGCTAAGGGTGGTAGTAGTGGTGGGCATCCTGCCCCCTGGGTGAGGGTGGTAGTAGTGGTGGGCATCCTGCCCCCCTGGGTGAGGGTGGTAGTAGTGGTAGGCATCCTGCCCCCTGGGTGGGGGTGGTAGTAGTGGTAGGCATCCAGCCCCCCTGGCTAAGGGTGGTGATAGGCATCCAGCCCGCCCTGGGTGAGGGTGGTAGTAGTGGTAGGCATCCAGCCCCCTGGCTAAGGGTGGTAGTGGTGGTGGGCATCTGGCACCCCCTGGCTAAGGGTGGTTGTGGTGGTTGGCATCCAGCCCCCTGGGTTGGGGTGGTGGCGCGCATTCAGTCCCCTGTGTGCATATGTGGCATTGGTGATGGGCATCCCGCCCCTATGGTGCTGCTGGTGTAAGTATATTCAGATTCCCAGTGTATGTGTGTGATGTGTCGTGTACGTGTTGTATGTGTTTTGTGGTTGGTGTCTGACTTACCTTCTGCGCCGTACGCGTCCGTGCCTGTTCCGGTAGTAGATGTAGAATATTGGTATGATCGGGACGAAGGGATTCATGGTTGGTTCGTGTCGTTCGTCCTTCTCGTTGCTTCGCGTCGTCCTCGTCGCTTGGCTTCGTCCTCGTCGCTTCGCTTCGTCCTCGTCGCTTCGCGTCGTCCTCGTCTGTGCTGTGTTCGTCTCGTAGCCGTGGATCGTGTTGTGGCGCGATTCGGAGCTTATGTGCGCCTCTCCCGGATGCTTTGACGTGCCGTGCGTAGCGACGGGTTCGGCGCGTACGGAATCGCATCGTACTTGTCCGGCCGGACGGGGCTGCATTTTCCCTTCCGTGCGACTCGATTCGGCGTTTCCGGATTCGCCTCGGTCGGAGAACAGGACCTGGTTTGGGTGAGTACGGCTCGGCCGGGATTTTTGCTGTTGTGCGCATCGTACTTGCTCGTTCGGTGTGCTGTACGGATCGGTCGGGAAACTGGCTTTCGCATGGCTTTTTTCCCGACCGAATAGTCTTGGGTGCGCCTCCGACCGAGATCGGAATCGGCCCCTATGTGTTGCTGTCAGCCATTTTAGGAAGGTTTTAAAACTTCCATTCATGCATGAGGACCTGTGATGACCCAATAAATTGTAAAGTCTATTTACAAAAAAGGAGGAAGGAGACAATAAAAATAATTGTGTGTACTGAAAAGGAAACAAAAAAGGAATTTTGAATGTAAAGATCCCGTATCAGTAAGGATACGCTGCTGAGCTGAACTGGAAACGATATTGTTGATTGGAGGCCACCATTTGTGCAAGGGACTTAATGTCTTGCCCTATGGCGGAGCAGTATTAGTCACATGGTGGATATAAAAGGTACCCAGAGAGTATCAGAATGAAAAAGTATGTGGAGGGAGGGATTAAGTTAACCTCAGCATAAGCGTAACTGACAGATTCAATAGTTTGTGATGATAAAGCAATTACAATTATATCCTATTTATTGGGTTTGTAATTTAAAAAAACATCTCTGTTTTTCTCAAACTGATTCCTGAGGGTATCATGTGTAACAACAATGATCTGAAGGATCACCCATGTAAGGTCGCCAGGGGAATAGTGGGTTTCTATAAAGTGTGTGCTCAACTTGGTTCTGGCCCTTTGGCAACTTATGGAACTGTAAGGATCAATGATACTGGTCTAAATTTTTCTGTTACTCATACCGACATACGGAAATCTACATGGGCAAGTGATCAGAGAGATGCAATTCTTGGTTTTACAATTAGTATGTTTGTTCAGCCTCATTCTTCCTGTTGGTCTCAAGTCAACAGATGTGATGGCTGAAGTAAGAGAGCATAAGTTGCATTGCCCACACATGGGAAGTGACCTTTGACTGGAGGTAATGTCCAGTTATTATATTTGACAGCTGATTTAGTTAGTGATTTCTGTCGAGGTCTGGTGTGGACTACAAGATCCTTGATATTGCTAGTTCTTTTAAAGGTAATGAGGGTTTTTTCAATAGTGTTGTTTCTACTCCTCAAGATAGCCCAGTGTTTATTGATGATCTTTTTTACTTCACTAGATGAGAGTGTGAACGTAGTCACACAGGTCATTCTTGATTGTTCAGGTTTTGGTTAGGTCATCAACAAGGCTTCTCTGTGGTTGTTACGTTCTCGTTTACGTTTTGTTTTGATGATATGTGAAGGTTAATGTTGATCCTCCAATTTCTGTGCGCGTTCTTTTACCTGGAGATCAAAGTTATAAAGTTCACTATACTTCCTCCTCAATCTCAGGAATTGACCATAAGGTAGATTGGTCCTGAGGGCTAAAGGATGGTAGCTCTCAAAAAGGAGAAGACAGTTTTTGCAGTTTTTTTTATGGAATATGGTAGTCTGTAATTTACCTTCATGTATAGAAATAAAGAGATCCAGGAAAGGAATAGCTTTATCGGAAACAGTGGCGGTGAATGTCAGATATTCATCATGTCCATTTAACCACTTGATAAACTCCTGGGCGTTGGTGGTACTCTCTTTCCAGATGATGAGAATGTCCTCTATATATCGCCGCCAACGTTTGATGCTGTGAGCAAAAGGGTTGTTGAAGTCAAGTATGAACCATTGTTCAAAGCTGTACATATAAAGACAGGCTAGTGTCAGGACTTACTTCCGAATGGCAGAAGAACCTATATCCACGGGGGCGAAGATGTGTCCCCACTCTCCAACAAGGTATAGTCACCTCATGCAACTGATATGCCTATGAAGAATGACTAATACCCCAAGGGAGTGAAGAGACGATAAAAGGACCACCAGGGGGAGACCTCCAACAGGACTGGGTGGGATGAAAGATGAATTCTGCAGTCTGGGCCTCAATACTGCATAAGCAGAAAATAATAAAAAGAAAAAAGGAGAAGAACAAGCGTTAAACACTTTTCCTAAAAATCCTCCTAAGAGAGTGTGAAAAATAACTAAAGTGCTAAGGATCCCTATTTGCATTGAATGTGTACCATCACATACTCACTCAGAAGATAAAGGTGAATCCAGCCCAACAAGAAGTCTCTTCGCCAGGAAAAACAAAAAGAACAACAGGTAATCCAAATGAGCAGCTTCTTCCAGCTAGCCAAGCGCTGGATTCTCCTCCATAGTACAGCCTGAGACATACATCTGTCTTGAGGTGAATTCTATGAGGATTATATCCGAGGGTAAAAATAAAAAGGTAGCACAGTCTCAACAAGAGTATCCTAGGTTGTTTGTCAGGCTGCAAGTTGCTCTCAATAAAGTTTTGAAAAATGTAGATGCAAGCATGAAGGGAAACTAGGAAGACGAGTTCACAAGACTCAGCGTACTCTAACGCTGCAGATAGAATGTTACTGTCACTGCTCCTACTCAGGTTTACCACAATCAGTCCCAGCAGTAATCCAAATTGCTAATGGTGGAACTTGGACTCCCGCAGGCCGTCCGCCGTGATTCCCTTGGAGGCCGCGTGTCTCGGTGAGGGGCTGATGCCCGGTATGTGGTTTGTCACAGGCAGGAGATGCCATTCCACGCAGCGCTTCCTCATGCTGCGAGAGACTCCTAGTACCACAGCTTATGGGAGTGTGAGACAGAGAATCAAGGAGGTGGAAATTGCTGGGAGCCGCGCTACGAGATGCTGACTACCGCAAATGAAAACGCGGCGTGTCAGCGGTTCAGAGCACTGAAGGAAAACAAAGGGAAACAGAAAGGTACCTCTCTCAGGGAGTTCGATGTTATATCGCAGAGAGTCCTTTGAGTTATTGGAAATAGAAACGAGCTTCCACAACAGCAAACGCGGGTCCAGCAAGTAGCAGGTTGCCACAGGAAGTGCAACCTCAGCGTATCCAGGTCAGGGGGTATGGTCCTCTCGAAGGAAGTAAGCCAAGCGTCTGTGTTAGTGAGCAGGCCTCTTTTATACCCAAACCAACACCTGACCCTTTATCACCGGTGTGATATGTAATGGCACACAAAACAATTACGCTAAGTCTCCGAAAGGGTGCATTATGGGGATTGCAGTGATCTTGGCTGTAGCACCGACAGGGCACAGGTCGCTCGTCGTGTAACAGTTCTCCCCCCCCAAAGGCATATTAACAGGGCGGGGTTTTGAGGGGTTCAAAGCATGAAACTTTCGGACCAGTAACGGAGCATGAACCTGATCAGCGGGTTCCCATGTCCTGTCTTCAGGAGGGTACCCTACCCAATCCACTAGGTATTGCAGCCTCCCTCGATATCTCCTGGAGTCCACTATACGTCGAACCTCATATTCTAGTTCTCCTTCTATGTCAATAGGAGGGGGCGGGGGTTCCGGGCATGAGGGAGGCTCATGAATTTTAAGCAAAGATGTATGAAAAATGGAATGGACTTTTAACTCAGGGGGTAACTTTAATTTCAAGTCGACAGGATTATTAATCTGAAGGACTTTATATGGCCCTATGAATCTAGGCTGTAACTTCTTTGGTCCTGCCAGTCTGAGCTTTTAGGTCGCTAACCATACTTGGTCTCCTATTGCGTAGTCAGGGGCAGGACGTCTATGTTTATCAGCTTGGGTCTTCATATGATCTTTAGCCAATTGTAACTCATGTTTAGCCTCATTCCATATTGAGGTGAGGTGAGTGGGATGTTCTGTGACTGCCGGTATCTCTGAAATGGAAAGAGGGAGATGAAGGGGTAGGAATTTGGGGTGATACCCTTTCAAAAAGAAAAAAGGAGAGATCTTGGTGGCTGAGTGTGTTGTGTTTTCATAGGCAAATTCCGCCAAGGGAAGGACTTGTACCCAACTACTGGTGACAGTACTCAGTAGACAACGCAGATACTGTTCTAGTGTTTGATTGGTTCTCTCTTTCTGCCCATCCGTCTGAGGGTGATAGGCCGAAGGAAGACGATGCTCTATATGTAAAGCCTCACACATGCCCTGCCAGAATTTTGACACGAATTGTGGCCCACGGTCCGAAATGATTACAGAGGGTAGTCTGTGTAGTCTCACTATCTGTTGGATGAACACCTCTATTAGGTCTGGCTGTTGGGAGTGTTTTGAGAGGGATAAAATGTGCCATCTTAGACAACAAGTCCACCACCACCAATATTGTTGTAAAGCCCTGCGTCGCCGGAAAATCAGTAATAAAATCCATGCTTATGGAAAACCAAGGTATATGGGGAATGGGCAAAGGCTGCAACAAGCCAGCAGGTGCACAATGCAAGGGTTTATGTCTAGCACAAGTGAGACAGGCTTTAATAAAATCACTAATGTCTTGAGTCATTCCATTCCACCAAAACCATCTCTGACAAGTTTGCACTGTTTTTTCCCCTCCAGGGTGTCCTGCCAACGGCAAGGTATGACACCATTTCATGATCAGGGCATGGATCTCGTCCAGGGGAATAAACAAACGATTGTTATGGTAGTACAAATCATTCACTATCATGTTCTGTGGTTCTGATAACCACTCGGTGGGATTAAGTGTAGAATAAGCAAGGGCTAGTTTATCAGAAAATGTCTCAGAGTCCTCTTTGTCTAGTTCACCCACCGTGATTATTTTCCTGTTTGGTATAATGGGAAGTGGAGAGTCTAAGGTGTGTTTATGGTCTTTTCCCAATCGGGGCAAGGCGTCTGCCTTTCCCTGTTTCGCTCCAGGGCAGTATGTAATAACAAAATCATATTCGCTAAAAAAGGAAACCCACCTCATCTGTCTAGGCGTAAGGGCTCTAGCCGCTTAAAGAACTGAAGATTCCGATGATCGGAATAGATGGTTATGACAAGGGGAAATCCCAGTAAATAATGTCTCCACTCCTGAAAAGCCAGCTTAATGGCTAGTAGCTCTCTTTCTCCTATCGTGTAGTTTTGTTCTGCAGGTAGGAGGGTCTTAGAAAAGTAAGCCACAGAATGCAAACTTCCCGTCTTAGCATCTCTTTGGGATAGGACCCCACCCACAGCATATTGTGATGCATCCACCTCTACTTAATAGGGCTGTGTTCCGTCCGCATGACATATGATGGGAGCAAAGATAAACTTGTCTTTGAGAGTGCAGAATGCGTGTTCTGCTTGTTTGTTCCACTCAAATATCACCCCTTTTTTCAGGAGCCTAGTGATATGAGTGATAATGTCAGAAAAGTGATCAATGAACCTCCTATAAAAGTTGGCAAATCCTTGGAAGGATTGCACTTCTTTGACTGTCTTAGGACTTGCCCAATTGGTGATGGCAGAAACCGTTGAAGGGGCCATATGGATTCTCTCAGGGGAGATAACAAACCCCAAGAATTCCACTCTTTTTGTATGGAAGAGGCACTTGTCGAGTTTGGCGAACAGATGATTGTCCTGAAGGCATTGGAGTATCTTTGTAACATGCTCGACATGCTCCTGTTCAGTTTGTGAATAAATCAGGATATCGTCTATATAGACTATTACAAAAAGATCTATGTAGTCCCTTAAGATTTCATTTACAAAAAACGGAAAAGCCACGGGCGCATTGCATAAGCCAAAGGGCATTACGCAGTACTCATAAAGCCCAAATTCGGTGCAGAATGCCGTCTGCCACTCATCTCCTTCTCTTACCCGAATCAAATGGTATGCCCCACGGAGGTCGAGCTTGGTGAATATCTTGGCTCTTCGCACCTGATCGAGAAGGTTGGAGATGAGTGGAAGAGGGTACTTGTTCTTTACCGTTACTTTATTAAGAGCGCGGTAGTCTAGGCAAGCTCTTAAACCTCCCTCTCGTTTTGGAATAAAGAAAATAGGGGAGGAAACGGGTAAAGTCGGATGAATCCTATCTTTAGCATGTCTTGGATATAGTCGTAGAGGTATTTGGTTTCAGGTTCTGTTAATGCGTAAACCCTGCTAACAGGCAGATCAGCACCTGGGACTAGATCGATCCTACAGTCAAAGGAGCGATGGGGGGGCAGTGCCACTGCCTTAACTTCATCAAAGACATCTTTGTACTCAATGTACTCAGGAGGTAAGGAAGAGGGTGAGTCTTCTGCTATCGCACAACATATAGGAGACTGCCACTGGGTAGCTTCCTGATAACAATGTAACATGCAATAGTGGAATCTCAAGGTAACCTTTCTGGTGGCCCAATCGATATGAGGGTTATGTATTTGTAACCACGGAACCCCTAAGATGGCCCCAAAATTAGGTGTGTCAATCAAGTCAAAGGCTATTTTCTCAGAATGCCCATTGTCACATAACAGAACGATTTCCGGAGTTTGATAGGCCAGTAATCCTGATGATAACTCCGTTCCGTCAACGGCTCCCACCTTTTCAGGTTGGGGTTTGGAAATAAAATCTATGCCAAGAGCCTTTGCCAAGATGATATCCAGAAAGTTTCCTGTGGCTCCAGAATCTAACAATATGGACATGGATTTTCTGTGTTGTGATGGCAGGATTAGTGTTACTGCTATGGTAAAGTGTTTGGGTACAGGAGCCAAGGTAGTGGCTAAAAACTGAGAGATCTGTAAGAGGGAAGAACTTGAAGGATCGATCTCTTTCTCCTCCAAGTTTCCTAGTTTTCCGACTGGGTAGCATACCCAGGCCTTATATTGGGGGTCTTCAAGGACGTCTTAGGTTTAACAGTGCAATCTCTGGCATAATGACCACCTTTCCCACAGTAGAGGCAGAGGTTAAGCTTCCTACGCTTGTCTCGCTCTTCACTAGATAACGGACCTCGTACGCTGCCTATTTGCATGGGTTCACTATTATATTTCACCTCCTTCTTTTCTCCTCTAGTCAGGGCAAAACGAGAGTATTCATCCTTGGATTTCTCGCCCTTTCGTTCACTTAACCAGTGGTCTAACTTTACCACCAGGTCGATAAAGGAAGGACAATCCTCAGGAGGGTTGACTATCTGAGATAAGATGTCCTTTAGCTCATCTTTCAATCCCCTGTAAAATAGGGAGGTCCTTTTTTCTTCTGGCCATTGAGTCTCTGTGACTAACCTATTGAAGGTGGTAATATAGGTCAGCAGATCTTTAGACCCCTGTTTGAGTCCCAATAACTCATTATCACTTGCCTGCATATACAAGTGGCATGCAAAAAGACTCTCATTCTATCCTTGAATTGAGGAAAGTTATACAAAATGGGGTCATCATTTTTCTACAAGCGGCACCGCCCAAAGTGCTGCGTTGCCACTCAAATAAGAGATTATGAAGGCGACTTTGGCCGCATCGTCGGGAAACGAGGCCGATCTACATAAGAACTGCAGGTGACATTGGTTCATGAACACTCCATATTTATTCCTATCTCCATTAAACCTTTCTGGCATAGCTAAAGGCACTGGAGAAGGCGTCATCACTGTCACACTTACGGGTAAAGAGCCGTTTCCCACAGAGGAAGTTGCCGAAGAAGGAGAAGGAACCTGAAAGTGGGCAGGTTGTATATAATTCCTTTTGTGTTTAAGTGTAGGATCGGCTGTTCTAGCTTCTACTTGTCTAGGTGTCTTTATATTATCCAATTCTGATACTAGGCGCTGATTTTCCATCCTAAGTGTTCTAAGTTCAGTCTGTAGTGTAACAACTGCGGCAGCTAACTCATTCATAGTGATCATATGAGGCGCCCTTATCCATCTTCGCCCAGGGGATAAAAAAAAACATGGGCTTGGCTTTCTGTCAGGACTTACTTCCGAATGGCAGAAGAACCGATATCCACGGGGGCGAAGATGTGTCCCCACTCTCCAACAAGGTATAGTCACCTCATGCAACTGATATGCCCATGAAGAATGACTAATACCCCAAGGGAGCAAAGAGACGATAAAAGGACCACCAGGGGGAGACCTCCAACAGGACTGGGTGGGATGAAAGAGGAATTCTGCTCTCTGGGCCTCAATACTGCATAAACAGAAAATAATAAAAAGAAAAAAGGAGAAGAACAAGCGTTAAACACTTTTCCTAAAATTCCTCCTAAGAGAGTGTGAAAAATAACTAAAGTGCTAAGGGTCCCTATTTGCATTGAATGTGTACCATCACATACTCACTCAGAAGATAAAGGTGAATCCAGCCCAACAAGAAGTCTCTTCACCAGGAAAAACAAAAAGAACAACAGGTAATCCAAATGAACAGCTTCTTCCAGCTAGCCAAGCGCTGGATTCTCCTCCATAGTACAGCCTGAGACATACATCTGTCTTGAGGTGAATTCTATGAGGATTATATCCAAGGGTAAAAATAAAAAGGTAGCACAGTCTCAACAAGAGTATCCTAGGTTGTTTGTCAGGCTGCAAGTTGCTCTCAATAAAGTTTTGAAAAATGTAGATGCAAGCATGAAGGGAAACTAGGAAGATGAGTTCACAAGACTCAGCGTACTCTAACGCTGCAGATAGAATGTTATTGCCACTGCTCCTACTCAGGTTTAAAACAATCAGTCCCAGCAGTAAACCAAATTGCTAATGGTAAAACTTGGACTCCCGCAGGCAGGGCGCCGTGATTCCCTTGGAGGCCGCGTGTCTCAGTGAGGGGCCGATGCCCGATATGCGGGTTTTCACAGGCATGAGATGCCATTTCACGCAGCGCGTCCTCACGCTGCGAGAGACTCCTAGTACCACAGCTTATGGTTCAATAAAGAGTGTAGGGCCCTGAGAGGGAGCCTGACTGTAGCTATCAAGAATAGAGATCCATCTAGCATTTGTAAAGCCAAGACGGAATATAAACAGGTGCAGGGTAAAGCCAAAAAAGAATGGGATGAAAGGAGATGGGAAGATCTAGGGGAGGCCATTGGGCACCCTGACAGTAGGATGTTTTGGTCCCTTGTGTCTAAAAGTAACTTTGAACGCTCACCTCCCTTGGCTAACAACATTCCAGCCATAGAATGACATAAACATTTTAGTGAGTTATATTCCACTGGCAACACTAATGACAGTTCCCAGATGCTCCACGATATAGGTGTTCCAGCATGCACCCTCACATTTACTAGGGATGAGATAATGCGCTCCTTAGATGCCATTATCCCTGCAAAAGCCCCTGGTCCCGATGGCATCCCTGGTGACCTCTTTCATGCTGACAGGGACAACTGGGCAATCTATTTCATGAAACTGGCCAATGACATTGCTGGTGGGGGGGAGTATCCTGGACACATGGAAGGGGGCGAAGTAATACCCATTTTTAAGAAAGGGGACTGGTCGAAGCCCGTCAATTACCGTCCAATCAGCCTGATAGATTGTGCCCAAAAGGTCTTCTGCCGTTCGCTCCTAGCTAAAATCCAGACTTGGATGGATGAGAATGACATCCTCTCTCTTCTCCAGGCGGGCTTTCGGCGGAAGACCGGCACCATCGATCAGACGTTTCGCCTTGTTCTGCTGTATTGGAAGGTAGTTGTGCTGGGTTAAGGCAGTTTATATCTTGCCTTTATAGATCTTAAAACAGCTTTCGACCTAGTCCCCAGGGACCTACTTTGGCAAGTCCTTCGGGACATGGGAATGCCTTTGGAAATCCTAGAACCATTGATCAGGCTACATGAGGACAATTTTGCTCGTGTGAGGTGGGGAAATCAGGGGCAAAGCACCGAGCCATTTAAGATCCGGTGGGGGGTACGCCAAGGGTGTGTCTTGGCCCCTACCCTTTTTTCCCTATATGTAAATCAAGTAGCTGATCTTTTGTGTTCCATTCCGGCTGACGCCCCCTCTCTGGCAAATCATAAAATAGCCACATTACTGTTTGCAGACAATACCCTTTTGGTGTCTAAAACCCCCATGGGCCTACAAAAACTTTTAAATCACTTTAAGGCCTTCTGTGATTTGAGGGGTTTGGTCATCAATACTACTAAAACTAAGTTGATGATGCTGAATCCCCACAAATATTTTAAAGGTAACTTGGTTTTAGACAATGTTCCGCTTGAGAGGGTTGGTTCTTTTGAGTACTTGGGAATCAAGTTGTCCGAGGGAATGGCTTGGAAGAATCACCTAGAGAAGGTGTCCCTGAAATTTTCCCAGCTAACTGGGGCTTTGCGGTGGGAGCACTGCCTTTCATATACCAACCCTGTAGCCCCCACTCTCAAACTGTACAGTTGCAAGGTAGTGAGTAGTGTGCTTTATGGGGCAGAGCTGTGGGGTTCAGTAAATGTAAACATTCTTTCAATAGTGGAAAACAAGTTCCTTAGGAGCTTGGTATCACTCCCCCAAAGCACTCCTCTTCTCCCCTTGAAACTTGACCTGGGTGTCAAGTCTATTAATGACCAGGTGAGCTTACGTCCACTGCTCTTTTGGCATAGATTGGTCACTACCCCTGACCTGGCTCCCTATGCCGCTGCCTTCACCAAAGTTTCTGCTTTGGACAAAAACCAAAGAATTGGGTGGATTAAACATATAGACACCATCCGGGCAGGCATAGGTGTGCCTAAGGAGCTTGCTGGTCTCCCGCCCTCATACTCTAGGGACCAAATAAAATCTCAGTATTGGGAATGGGTAGAACAGAAGAATTTCTTGAAAATCCGTCATGGCAGCTTAACTGATGTTTTACTGATATGAAGTCCATTAGCCGGCTAGAATGCTATCTTGATATCATTAAGGTGCCGGCAGACAGGTAATTGTACACTCAGTTCAGACATGGCAGTCTACCCATTAATGCCTTCACTAACTCCTAGCTGACAAATAAATCACAGCCTGTGTATGCCCTCATGAAACAATAGGCCATGTCTTTTTTGCTTGTGTTGCTTATGCCAGACCCAGAAGGAATTGGCTAGCTCCGGTATGTAGACAACTCGGGACACATAGCCACAAAGATGCCCTACGTATTTAAAAGTCAGATGCGAGACCACTCTATGCTTGTGCAACTGCAAAATTTTTAGGCCAGTTTTGGGCTATTAGAAGGAGGGCTTTAACTATCTCCTCGACTGGCATGGACAAAACAAACTGAAATTATAATGATTAGTCCAGATGGGTGTGTCCTTAAATTCTACTACCTACTTTGTAAATATTTGGTTTTATGTTAATATTTTAAGCTTTTTATTCTTTTTATTGGTCACTCGGGGCTTTAAAATGGCTTTAAAATGGCTGATGCTGCTTAATCGGGCTGTACACACCGGCAATTGAGATATAAACAATACTTATCAATGCACTAGCACTTTAGATTGCGTCCCGATAGGTAGAATCATTTAATAACGAGATTTGTCTAGTTCTGACCCTTTTCTGTGTTTGTACATTTGCATTATGAATTTTTTTATTTTCAAGAGTCTGTATATGGAGTATTTTATAGTACCCTTTAACCTGAATGCTATTAACTGTGATTCATGTGTTTGTCCCTTTTATGGTACTGTAAAACCGAAATAAAGACTTTGAACACAGCTTATGGGAGTGTGAGACAGAGAATCAGGGAGGTGGAAAGGGCTGGGAGCCGCGCTATGAGATGCTGACTACCG
Source organism: Calotriton arnoldi (assembly GCA_963921515.1). Lineage (NCBI taxonomy): Eukaryota > Metazoa > Chordata > Amphibia > Caudata > Salamandridae > Calotriton > Calotriton arnoldi. Next base: position 16,695 of record CAWUFW010020968.1, read on the forward strand.
CAAATGAAAATGCGGCGTGTCAGCGGTTCAGAGCGCTGAAGGAAAACAAAGGGAAACAGAAAGGTACCTCTCTCAGGGAGTTCGATGTTATATCGCAGAGGGTCCTTTGAGTTATTGGAAATAGCAACAAGCTTCCACAACAGCATACGCAGGACCAGCAAGGTAGCAGGTTGCAACAGGAAGTGCAACCACAGCGTATCCAGGTCAGGGGGCGTGGTCCTCTCAAAGGAAGTAAGCGAAGCGTCTGTGTTAGTGAGCAGGCCTGTTTTATACCCATGTAACCACAATTCTGAAGACGGAGGGACAAGGAGCTAATTGGAAATAGGTCCTGTACCGATGCTCCTAAAGGTAATGTAAAATACTAAAAATGGCACCAGTTCCTAAGAGAAAGTGAGAGGCCGGCAGCCTGATATGGTTGCAAGTCAAGGAATGAGTGTGTCAGAGTGGGGAGTGGTACTCCTGTGTGTGTTGTGCCCTCACACACCCTTGCGAGTGTAAAGCATCATCATTGGGCACTGCTCCTCGTGGGGCTGGCGCTGCAGTCCCTCACGGGCCCTACAAAAGATTGTTATTTCCTACATTAATGCTCTGAAATTCATACTCTCTATGGGCAACCACAGGACATTGTACACTGAGGTACTGTCCTAATGCCAAGCCCTGTACCCAGCACATATTGGGAAGGGGATAGAGCAGGAGGCTAAAGGTGTCTATGGACAACTTAAAAAGGGAAGCTTTAATGATATTTTTCCTTTATTTTATTTACCTAGTCTGATGCCATGTTTAAGATTAGCTTTTAGTGTTTGTATAAAGTGTATGTCCAAAATGGTCACTTCATTAAAGGCACGATTTATTATTAACAATGTGAATATTGTTTTGAAAAATTGGAATCTTCAGTGTATCTGTTGTTGGAAATACAGTTTAGTAAACTGGTGTGACTTTGGTAAGCAAAAGCAAATATGTTTTGCTTCTATATGCAAGCAAACCCCACAGCTCATATTAAAACCTCAGTCATTGGCCTACTGTGTAAAATGCAGAAATGTATTTCAGAGATGTATTGCATTGCACTAGGGCCTTCACCACCAATGTTTTACTTGTGAAATAACAGTCAGTGCTACTGACCAGGAAAACCTCTTTATTGTACACGAAGGAAGTCTACTTTTCTGCCACCTGTACTATACCTGTCCATATCTGTGCATTGTATATGGAGGAAACATACACTGCTACAGCATATGACAAATGTGTACTCTCTCTGCGTGAGGCAAGTCTCTACTGCCCTACTCTTGTGCCCCAGTTCCAAATTGGTGCATTTACTCAAAAATATATAAGTGCATTTCCAAAGTAATTGAGATTGATATTGAATTAATAGTGAAGTGCTAACACCTGTTGCTGTTTATGGAATTATTTGCTGGGCCAGGGCACGTTTTTGCAATTATGTCCATCATTTTATGACTTATGTTTCCAGATCTATAATGGTAGTTGTGTATAACCTCGATAACACTATGGGCAAATGTATGATGCTTTATTTTAGCAAATAGGGCCAGTTGCGACCAGAAAAAAGCATTTCTCTATGTACAAAGCCCTGTTTTGCGTTTTGGTAACCTATTACCGAATCGCAAAATGGGTTTGCGATTCTGTATTAGGAAGGGGCGTGCTAAGTGCGTCCCTTCATAATAGTAACCCGCAGTGGTATGTCTGAATGTTTTGCGACTGGAAACATTCACATTTTACTGCTTACTTCAAGTAGGTGGTAACCCATTCGCAAAATAGAAGGCTTCCCCAAGGAACCCCTTCTCATTTGAGAATGCTTGTAAAAACAACCACTGCCTAATCTTAAAAAACTAAAAAGAAAACTTTTCATTTTTCTTTTTGAAATGTATCCCATTTTCCTTTGAGAAAAACGGGCTGCATCTAAAAAAAACTAAAAAAAACCCCATTGCTTTATATAAAATCATTCACAGACATGGTGGTCTGCTGACTCGTGCAGTACACCATCCCTGGGGTTTTTGCAATTCCCAATGGGTCGCAAACCGAGATCTACCTCATGAATATTCATGAGGTAGGTCTATTTGTGACCCACTGGGAATTGCTAAATGTGTGAAGCACACATTTGTACATCGCTGTTTGTGATTACCTAATAGCCAATCGCAAAAATTCACTATTAGGTAATTGCAAACACAAAGCAATGTACATCTGGCCCTTAGTAACTGCTACTTGCGGCTGAACCATCAAGATCGTTATAACCAGAGCACTTTCGCTTCCCTCTTAGCCTGCAAAATCACCCTAGACGGGAAGGTACCCCTGCTCTTTGTCATAATGTCAGTGCCCTATCACATAAAGTGAGCACTGGAAGTGCTAATTTAAGACAGATGTCTGCCAACTTTTTGGGCTTATTGGTTTCTTTTAGTTTAAGAACTGGAGCAAAGGTATATAACCACCCTAGAGAGTAGTAAATTGTTGCTTGTCATAGGAACTCAAAATGTATGTGCTGCTTTTTACTGAAAATGTAGAAACATTAGTTGATGTCTCTAATGTATGCAATGGAACATAATATAGAATTATAAACTACCGACACAAACATAACACCCGCACTGAGCCCATTCCAAAACGGCATGCAAACTTTCTTATATGTGAATTACCAAAGGACAGCCAACACTCGTTGTAGTTTGTGGTTGTTGTTGGCCGCAGTTTTATTACCCTTATATACATACTCATTTTGCAATCCCCTGGACATATTTTGTGGGCCAGGGTCATAAATCTGTATCACGAGTTGTCAAGCAATGAGGGGTCATAAATCATTAGTTGCTCATTGTAAATCACGTGTCATAAATCATACGTGCATCATAAATCATTTTGTGTCATAAATCATTCGTTGGTCATAAATCATTTGCCTATCATAGAGTCATTATTCACCCTGACAGTTCGTTATTCTGCTGTTTTGCAGGCGTATCTCCTTCCTTGCTGCTTTTGGGGTCAAACCTTGTTCTGTTATTTTCCACGCCCCTTTGCGTGTGGGGGGGTAGCCTCTTCCTGGAGTTAGGCCCCAACTCATTACCTTGCTAGTCTCTTTTTGTGCCCTGCTGTCTGGCAGGGTCTGGGCTGCGAGCGCCGTCTCCTTTTGCTACTCCCTTTTGTCAGGCCTACTCACCCTGCCATAAGGCATCTCAAAGCGAGCGGCCCTCCTTCTACAGACTGTTGGTGTGCCTCCATAACCAACCAACTATACCCCTCTTATCAGCCAGCACAGTGACACTGCTGCTGCGTAGGTGTGGGTGGGTGGGTCTTGAAAACCTTCAGGCACCGCTCCCCAGCTACCCGATGTAGTAGTGAGCTGAAATGTGGGGAGCGGCGCCATATATCCACCCACGCTGTTCCTGCCGTTACCAGGATTAAATAATGATTGGGAGGTTCGAATATCACCTGGCCCCCCCATTGGCCAGGTGACTAGGCACCTCTCTGGCGCAGGTTTGGCACGAGGGAAGTGCCCCTTCTGCATCGGGGCACTTCCCGGCGACTGAAATTGTTTCTTTGCAGGGCTCTGGCATCCGTTATGGTGCAAGCCTACTCACCCTGCTGTAAGGCACCCCAAAGTGAGCGGCCCTCCTTCTACACACCGCCCTGTCGGTGTGCCTCCATAACCAACCAAATATACCCCTCTTATCCGCCATGCTGCCAGGGAGGCTCATGTCTTCCTGTGGCTCCCCCTGTGCTGTCCGCTTTTCATCCTCATTTTTTGTTAGGTGCAGCCTGCTAACACCATCGCACCCCACAGGTTGTTCCAGAATACACACATCCCTTCCTCCGACAGGTGCACCCCGTCCCATCCGTAGATCTCCGGGCAGCCTGGGTGGATGAGGCCATGCTTAATGCTCTCCAAGCCATTGGTCCTGCAAAATTTGCTTACAGTGGTATTCAGTTTCCTTTTCGAGTTCTCGACCGCCTTATGCGACTCTGCCCCTCACCATACCAGCTTGCTAATCAGCTTAGACCAAACAATGATGATGCTCCTGAAAAGCCGAGCTACCTCTGTTAGGTCCGCCTGGATGGCGAGGAGGAGCCCTTTTCTCCCCAGCTGGGCTAAGTCGTTCTCACCCAGGTGGATAATCAGCACATCTGGGTGCCAGGCTGCATCTGCTTGCAGCTCCGCGAGCACTGCTGGAAGTTCGTCCCATCCCATACCCGGGCGACCCCACCATTGGACGCATGTGTTGACTGGCCCGCCTCTCTGCCTGTGGCCTCCCCGCTGCCACCACAAATTAATCTGAGAAACAAATGAGTGACCCACCGCCCATACGTGCCGGGGGCGCCGCCGTCCTGCTGAGGCAAAATTCACAATGTCAGGTGCATGTCAGGCAACCACATACTCCAGTGGTCATGACCCCCTCGCACTCCTTCCCCGTGTTTTTGTGTTGCCGGGTTTGCCTACAGCAGCTGGGGTCTCACGTAAGTTCTGTATGCTTTGGACTTCCACCTGCCAATAGCCTTGATCCCAACCTCAGACATCCCGTGCCGGGCTGCAGTGGTCACTGCCCCAATCCTAAATGAATGAGAGCTAAAGGAGTACAGCAGGAGGCCCACCCTACCCAGGGCCTGGCACATCACAGCCACGAACTGGAATTTATTTAGGAGGTTCCCATCTCTATGCTGGAACAGGGGGGCCCTCCCCCACCGGATGTGATGCCATGTAGGTCAGCAGGCAGCATACTGCGCAGTATATGGAGTCTGAGATGCATTCCAGCCTTACTACTGTCCCTTTGCCAGCCTGATCAGTTTTTGACCTTCTCAGCTGCAGTTACACTGCCGCCACTCTGGGCTTGACGTCGGTTGCTTGCAGGCAGTGCCCCCGTGGCCTGTCCTAGCCGGGGCCACTACCTCGCTAACTCTAAATGCCCCAGAAAATGAGGTTGCGAAGGCTGCTTTGAACAGGTTCAGGTCGTATGTGTCCTTTGCTATTTCCCCCAGCGCATCCATGAGTAAAGCCAATCTATTGAAGTCTATGGGTCTCCAGTTGTCTGCTTTTACCCCTTCTGACCGCTTCCAACTCTTCATTGCTGCTAACTTGATGTAGTAGGAAGCAGCGGGATCCTGTCCCGTGATTAACTTGGAGAAATGTGTTACTGCTGACAGGTGTGCCTGGGCCCCACGACTTGGACCGTCTGTTCGTAAATGCCCTGTTGTATTCCTCTTAGGGTGTCCATAAACGGGCTTTCCAGTATCATGTCCTTATACAGGCACAATTCGCCCTGCCCTTATATAGGCATAAAATCCCAGCCCTTATTTAGGCATTAAACCGCGCACTCCAAATACAGTCATGGTCTCTGACATCCGTCCACCCTAACGTCACAACGAGTTCATGAAGAACAGACCCTTAGGCTGCGGGAGTTTCCCTAGCCCAGGACTATTGATTTCTTCAAGGACTCATATATTATGCATGAACCATTATTCCTTAGGGGTTCATTCATGACGTCTTCCGCTGTCCGACTCACGTCAATGCTAACATTCTTAGGTACTTCTCAGGTATAAATATACCTTCCCTAGCCCCTGTAAATCAGAGGAGACCTCGACTTCAGAGGAGCCCGTTTCCCGGCCTGACGCACTGAGAAGACGCTGTCATCCCTGCACGCAGAGAGTCCAGCTTCCAGTGATCTGACTTCCCTTGCGGGGGTGTTGGAGTTCGAGTCTGGCAAAGAGATTCCTACCTCTCTCATTCTTCAGGTATGGAGCTGACTAGAACCTAGAGGGACTCTTGGCATACTAGGCATACTAGGCTTAACATACTCTTAATATACCATAGTAAGGAATACTTCACCTAATTCATACCTCTCCCTACACCTAGGTTAGGTTAGGTACATTGGGGTAGAACTAGATTAGAAACGCATCGTATGAGTACTCGCATTTTTAGTCTGTGTCATTTATGTAAATGCATATATACTAAAAGATAATGCTATCGCAGTATTATTTATTTCTACTGCTCACCCTGTACATTATTTATCTCGCATACTGTCTTGTGATCGTAACAGCACATTTTACTTACACCAGAAACAAGACTGTTCAATAAATCTTTTATTGAAACGCCCGTCTGTCCTTTCTGTGTAACTTCGAGAAAACTAAGCATGCACGATTGAGCTGAGTGAAATAGTTATCTATTGTTTCCACGACTCTGGGACACGTTCTGATTCTAAAGGGAAACAAAGTGGTCATGTTTGCGGCTGCCAGAAACTACTCCCTTCTTGTCGTCAAGGAGTTTCTAGTGGCCTCTGAGCTAGCTGGCACAAGTAATTAAGTTTAATATACTCGATAGGGACATACTGACCTTAGTCCTATGTCAAACCTATAGGATATATTATTCCAATGCGCAGAGCCTATTAGGGAAATAGGAGCTACACTACAGCCCACTGCCGTCTGTGTCTCGCCTGTGTTTCCCAGTGTCTGGATATTACCTATTCACATCACTGTCTCTGCGTATTTCTTGTAGCGCTTGGCCGTGTCGGGAGTTAGGGCCTGGCTCACTAGGATCGACAAGTCCATCCCGCCAGGGACCATAAGTCCTCCTGGAAGGGGGTCATGTCCTTCTCCGCCCTTGGTGCCAGTTCCCTGAATCTGTTCATCTGTTCACAGGAGAGGGCATCCGCCACTGCATTCTCCACCCCAGGTACATGGCATGCTTTCAGATCTATGTTCCCTTCCAACTGTAAGTGAACCAAGCGACGCATTAGCCTCAACGTGTCAGGGCACCTGGCTGTGCCTCTGTTGATTGCCTACATTACTCCTTTGTCATCGGACCAGAGAGTCAGTTTCATGTCCCTCAATTCCCACTTCCAGACCACCAAGGCCACTATAATGGGGAACAGCTCCAGAAATGTGATGTTGCTGGTGACGCCCTGTCTATGCCAGCTGTCTGGCCATTGCCATGTGCACCACTTGTCACCTAGTATTGCCCCAAAGCCTGTGCTACCTGAAGCGTCTGTGAACAGGGCGATTTGCCTGGCTGTTAACCAGCCCTCTCTCCAAATTAACAGGCCATTAAACTCAGCCAGAAATGTGTCCAACATAATGAGGTCATGCTTGACCCCTGTCCCCAACCTGACATGGTGGTGTCTGTGCGTAAGCCCGGCAGTTAACTGAGTTAGGCGTCTGCCAAAGACCCTGCCGGCAGGGATGATCCTGACTGCAAAGTTGAGCTTTCCAATGAGCTGTTGTAACTCGCGGAGGGTTGCCTTCTCCCTACGGCATAAATTTTGTATGTCGTCCCTGAATTCTCTTACTTTAGTATCTGGGAGCCTGGACGTTCCTGCAACTGAGTTGAGCTCATTCCCTAAAAATGTGAGCCGTGTGGGGGGACGTACTGTTTTGTCTGTTGCTAGTGGCACACCCAGCTCCCCTGCTAGCTCTTGGAATGCTGCAAGGGTCTCACCACACTCCACTGACCTGGCAGGACCTACGAACAAAAAATTGTCGAGGTAGTGCAGTTTGCCCCCTGCGGGGTGCCAGTCATGCAAAATCCATTTCAAAAAGGGGCTAAACTGCTGAAAACTTGCGCACGATACAGAACATCCCATTGGCATTGCTTTGTCAAAATAGGGTGCCCCTTTCCACTGGAAACCCAACAGGTGAAACCGAAATGGGTGAACTGGGAGGAGGCGGAATGCAGGCTCAATGTCCGCTTTCGCCATGAGGGCGCCCTGGCCCGCAGCCCTTACTAGGTTAATGGCATCATCCACTGTCGCGTAGCCCACTGAACATACCTCTGAGCTAATGCCATTGTTAACCGACTCCCCTTCAGGGAAGGAAAGGTGGTGAATGAGTCTGAACTGACCTGCTTCCTTCTTGGGCACTACCCGAATGGAGAGATCACCAATACTTTTGGTACTGGGAGGGTCAGGGGACCTTCTATCCTTCCTAGGGATTTCTCTTTCTCTATTTTTTGCCGCACTATCTCTGGGTGCTGCAGCATTGATTTTAGATTGTTGGGGTCGCCCATGGGTAGGGGGCCTTCACATGGTATAACAAAACCTTCTTCAAAACATTTTACTAGCAGAATTGCGCACTCTTTGTTATGGTATTTGTTGGCTAGCCACCTTAGCTGGGGCATGTTAATGGGGGATGAGGCTAGCCTAAAACTGCTCAGTTTCTGTAGTCCTCCTGCACCCTCTGTGTCAGTGTTATTGCTTCTTCTTTTTCTCTTTCTTATCCCCTCGATGCTCCTTCCTGCATCTGCTCCCTGCTGCTGGGTGTCCCCCCCGCATGTGGAACATATGTATTGAAACTTACAAGAGGCTCCCCATGTGCATTCATTGGCCTCGTACTTCCAGCAAATGGCAGCCGGCCCGCCGGTGGGTGGAGGTTTCCAATTATTATACGTTTTGAGCCTGTGAAATGACCTGACCTTGCCTCTGTGGAAGGAACCCCGAAAGGGCTGCTCGACCTTTCTTGCCCATGTTTTGACCTCTTTTGCCACCATCATTTAATGTATAAACCCAGACAAGTCCCACTCGTTCCATTCCATCTCAGGGTGGGGCTGCATTTTTAGCCTAAAACCTTTATCATATTCCAACCATGCCTCCCGTGGGAACTGCCTGTGTGCTCCATTTATATTGGCTTCATACAGCCAAAAGTCTGCGGCCTTCTGCAGAACTTTTTCAACAATAATGCAGGCCATTATTCTGAAGGCATCTAACCAATAATCGAAATTCCTTTCTTTCTTTCCTCTCCTTTCTCCTTTTTCTCCTGTCCTCATCCATCTTATTGCACACTTTTAGGTCAAGCTCATCTAATTGTATCTCTAACAATGAGAAAATATCTATGAACTCCTTTCTCCATATTCTCTCTTTCACCACTAAAGGGATGAGGCTCGCTAACCCGGTGGCCCTTGTGGTCAAGGATGTGGGGCCCAGTGATGGCCTAGTGTATGCCTCAGGGGGTTGACCTGTTCTATCTTGCTTGCTCACTCTGTTTTTACTTCCCCATGCCTCTATAGGGGATACCATCACCCCTCTGTCTCCTGCGCTTGGATGCTGGGATCGGTTGACCCACCCGGCTGGTTCCGTAACCGCTCCTGTCGTGAGCTGCCAGGGTTAATAAGATGCCATGGCAGCCCCGACACCCCCCCTTGAAGTGGAGTGCCTGTAGCCCCCTACCCTTGTGCGCCCAGGCTATTAAATAACAATGGAACAAAAGACTTCAATCATTCCTGTACTATTGTGCCGATATGCTCATCACTTGTTGTGTTGCCAGAATGGCCAAAGGCGAAAGGCCATCCCTCTTGGACCCTCTCTTGGCTGCCGGCTTCCATGGCGTCTTTGCTGGGGCCCTTTGTCTCTTCTGGGGCACTGGACGACCTATGGCTGCCGTTGGTTGAGTAGCTCCTTCCTCGGCCACCTCTTCCCTGTGTGTCTGCAGCCAGTCGGTCCCATGAGCCTCGGATGCTGCCTTGATTTGCCGCAGCAAGTATCCTATCTCCCCTGGTTGGCCCCCCTGCTGCGATTCATTATCAAATAACAGTGTCTTTTAATTTAAAGCTATATTATTCAATGTGGCGGGGTGCTGCCACCTTAAGTATGCACCAACACTTGTTCAAATGTTTTTATTCCAGAGGGAATAACGCAGTGATTCCTAAATTGTGGCCTGAGGATGAGAGACAAAGGCCGTGGCAAAGGTCCCTGTGTTCGAAGATCGCTGTTTAAAATAGGAGCACCACTGTTGCAGTTGTCCAAATCCACCCACGGATAAAAGAGCGCTTCACATAATCCCAAGTTGCATCCTTGATGGAAAAATTGTGTGCGTTTTTAAATGAAGCATAACAATCCTTTTGAGCATCCTGCTGGACTCATCATCGGCTTGTCAGGTTGGGCCGCCCAGTCGTTACGATTAGCCTTGTGATTCAAGCCGGATCAACCCGACCGCTTAGATATGTCACAACAATTTTTTGGAGCCTCTTGCTGGACTCGACCTAGGCTCATGAGGTCGGGCTGCCCAGCCGTTATGATTAGCCTTATGCTCACCTTTCTCCTCGCCGCCGCTGGCGGGGCTGGTTTCAACCCCTGACCACGCCTTGGGAGGGGCACCTGCTTGCTCTACCCGCTGTGACCCCTTCCACGATGGAGCAGGTGAGAAGGGATCCTGTGCTTCTTCCAGGTGCCATGATGTCCTTCTCAGTGTAGCAGGGGGGTTTGGGAGGGCAACCCACTCATTCACCTTTCTCCTCGCCGCCTGTTCCTTTACCCGTCGCGACACCTTCTGCGAAGGAGCGGGGGAGAAGGGATCCTTTACTGCTTCCGGGTTCCGCAATGTTCTCAGTGTAGCGGGGGAGAGGGAGGGCCCGCTCACTGCCCACTGCCTTCTCCCTCTGCACCTCAGATGTCTTCAGCGATAGAGCAGGGGAAAAGGGGGGATCCCAAGGCAACCATCCGAGCCACAGGCTGCACCAAGCCAGGGAGCAGGAAAGCACCTGGGAGAGTTGCAACGGGATGCAAACCGGTAAGCCGATGATCCACGATCCTCGCCCAAGTTCTTGAAAACCTTTCCGGTGCCGCTCCCCAGCTCCCTGATGTAGCAGTGACCTGAAATGTGGGGAGCAGCGCCATATATCCCCCTCACACTGTTCCTGCCATAACCAGGATTACACAATGATTGGGGGGTTTGAACATCTCCTGGCCCCCCCCCCATTGGACAGGTGACTAGGCGCCTCTCTGGCGCAGGTTTGGCATGAGGGAAGCACCCCTTCTGCATCGTAGCAGTTCCCGGCAGCTAAAACCAGTTCTTTGCAGGGCTCTGGCATCCGTTATGGTGCCGGCCCTCGAGCCACCCTTCGGGGGCGGCCTCAGCGAAAACGTAGCATGGCATAGGACATCAAAACTGAATAAAACAACCACAGTATGACACACATGACAATGGAATAATGCAGCAAAAAAACAGAACAAAAAGCACAACAGATCCACACCACAACAAAATTCCAAACAACAAATATGTAAAAACCTTTTTGACATACATTACCACCTTGAGAAACCTGCTTTCATATACATATATGTGGGAAGGGTATGCCCAGACGTGGGTCCCGTGCTCACTACGCCACTGGAGTCAAGCTATCCTGGCTGATGAAGGCTGGTAGCCTGAAACCGGTCCTAGGATGCTTGATTCCGGTCCAGGGAAGACATGGCTTGGCAGTTCGGTCTGGACTGTTCCCATGAGGCACAGGGTCAAGACTGATTTGCATATGGCTATGTCTGAACTGGGGTGGCGTGGTGAAGCAAAATAACGATGGATTAAACCCAGATCTGTGACTGGGGGTGAATGTTTGCCAATGTGCAGCATTCCGTCCATCATCTTGTGTGTTTTGCATTTCGCCCTATGTGGGAAGGGTATGCCCAGACGTGGGTCCCGTGCTCACTACGCCACTGGAGTCAAGCTATCCTGGCTGATGAAGGCTGATAGCCTGAAACCGGTCCTAGGATGCTTGATTCCGGTCCAGGGAAGACTTGGCTTGGCAGTTCGGTCTGGACTGTTCCCATGAGGCACAGGGTCAAGACTGATTTGCATATGGCTATGTCTGAACTGGGGTGGCGTGGTGAAGCAAAATAACGATGGATTAAACCCAGATCTGTGACTGGGGGTGAATGTTTGCCAATGTGCAGCATTCCGTCCATTATCTTGTGTGTTTTGCATTTCGCCCTAAGTGGGAAGGGTATGCCCAGACGTGGGTCCCGTGCTCACTACGCCACTGGAGTCAAGCTATCCTGGCTGATGAAGGCTGATAGCCTGAAACCGGTCCTAGGATGCTTGATTCCGGTCCAGGGAAGACATGGCTTGGCAGTTCGGTCTGGACTGTTCCCATGAGGCACAGGGTCAAGACTGATTTGCATATGGGTATGTCTGAACTGGGGTGGCGTGGTGAAGCAAAATAACAATGGATTAAACCCAGATCTGTGACTGGGGTGAATGTTTGCCAATGTGCAGCATTCCGTCCATCATCTTGTGTGTTTTGCATTTCGCCCTATGTGGGAAGGGTATGCCCAGACGTGGGTCCCGTGCTCACTACGCCACTGGAGTCAAGCTATCCTGGCTGATGAAGGCTGATAGCCTGAAACCGGTCCTAGGATGCTTGATTCCGGTCCAGGGAAGACATGGCTTGGCAGTTCGGTCTGGACTGTTCCATGAGGCACAGGGTCAAGACTGATTTGCATATGGCTATGTCTGAACTGGGGTGGCGTGGTGAAGCAAAATAACGATGGATTAAACCCAGATCTGTGACTGGGGGTGAATATTTGCCAATGTGCAGCATTCCGTCCATCATCTTGTGTGTTTTGCATTTCGCCCTATGTGGGAAGGGTATGCCCAGACGTGGGTCCCGTGCTCACTACGCCACTGGAGTCAAGCTATCCTGGCTGATGAAGGCTGATAGCCTGAAACCGGTCCTAGGATGCTTGATTCCGGTCCAGGGAAGACATGGCTTGGCAGTTCGGTCTGGACTGTTCCCATGAGGCACAGGCTCAAGACTGATTTGCATATGGCTATGTCTGAACTGGGGTGGCGTGGTGAAGCAAAATAACGATGGATTAATCCCAGATCTGTGACTGGGGGTGAATGTTTGCCAATGTGCAGCATTCCGTCCATCATCTTGTGTATTTTGCATCTCGCCCTATGAGGGAAGGGTATGCCCAGACGTGGGTCCTGTGCTCACTACGCCACTGGAGTCAAGCTATCCTGGCTGATGAAGGCTGATAGCCTGAAACCGGTCCTAGGATGCTTGATTCCGGTCCAGGGAAGACATGGCTTGGCAGTTCGGTCTGGACTGTTCCCATGAGGCACAGGGTCAAGACTGATTTGCATATGGCTATGTCTGAACTGGGGTGGCGTGGTGAAGCAAAATAACGATGGATTAAACACGGATCTGTGACTGGGGGTGAATGTTTGCCAATGTGCAGCATTCCGTCCATCATCTTGTGTGTTTTGCATTTCGCCCTATGTGGGAAGGGTATGCCCAGACGTGGGTCCCGTGCTCACTACGCCACTGGAGTCAAGCTATCCTGGCTGATGAAGGCTGATAGCCTGAAACCGGTTCTAGGATGCTTGATTCCGGTCCAGGGAAGACATGGCTTGGCAGTTCAGTCTGGACTGTTCCCATGAGGCACAGGGTTAAGACTGATTTGCATATGGCTATGTCTGAACTGGGGTGGCGTGGTGAAGCAAAATAACGATGGATTAAACCCAGATCTGTGACTGGGGGTGAATGTTTGCCAATGTGCAGCAATCCGTCCATCATCTTGTGTGTTTTGCATTTCGCCCTATGTGGGAAGGGTATGCCCAGACGTGGGTCCCGTGCTCACTACGCCACTGGAGTCAAGCTATCCTGGCTGATGAAGGCTGATAGCCTGAAACCGGTCCTAGGATGCTTGATTCCGGACCAGGGAAGACATGGCTTGGCAGTTCGGTCTGGACTGTTCCCATGAGGCACAGGGTCAAGACTGATTTGCATATGGCTATGTCTGAACTGGGGTGGCGTGGTGAAGCAAAATAACAATGGATTAAACCCAGATCTGTGACTGGGGGTGAATGTTTGCCAATGTGCAGCATTCCGTCCATCATCTTGTGTGTTTTGCATTTCGCCCTATGTGGGAAGGGTATGCCCAAACGTGGGTCCCGTGCTCACTTCGCCACTGGAGTCAAGCTATCCTGGCTGATGAAGGCTGATAGCCTGAAACCGGTCCTATGATGCTTGATTCCGGTCCAGGGAAGACATGGCTTGGCAGTTCGGTCTGGACTGTTCCCATGAGGCACAGGGTCAAGACTGATTTGCATATGGCTATGTCTGAACTGGGGTGGCGTGGTGAAGCAAAATAACGATGGATTAAACCCAGATCTGTGACTGGGGGTGAATGTTTGCCAATGTGCAGCATTCCGTCCATCATCTTGTGTGTTTTGCATTTCGCCCTATGTGGGAAGGGTATGCCCAGAAGTGGGTCCCGTGCTCACTACGCCACTGGAGTCAAGCTATCCTGGCTGATGAAGGCTGAGAGCCTGAAACCGGTCCTAGGATGCTTGATTCAGGTCCAGGGAAGACATGGCTTAGCAGTTCGGTCTGGACTGTTCCCATGAGGCACAGGGTCAAGACTGATTTGCATATGGCTATGTCTGAACTGGGGTGGCGTGGTGAAGCAAAATAACGATGGATTAAACCCAGATCTGTGACTGGGGGTGAATGTTTGCCAATGTGCAGCATTCCGTCCATCATCTTGTTTGTTTTGCATTTCGCCCTATGTGGGAAGGGTATGCCCAGACGTGGGTCCCGTGCTCACTACGCCACTGGAGTCAAGCTATCCTGGCTGATGAAGGCTGATAGCCTGAAACCGGTCCTAGGATACTTGATTCCGGTCCAGGGAAGACATGGCTTGGCAGTTCGGTCTGGACTGTTCCCATGAGGCACAGGGTCAAGACTGATTTGCATATGGCTATGTCTGAACTGGGGTGGCGTGGTGAAGCAAAATAACGATGGATTAAACCCAGATCTGTGACTGGGGGTGAATGTTTGCCAATGTGCAGCATTCCGTCCATCATCTTGTGTGTTTTGCATTTCGCCCTATGTGGGAAGGGTATGCCCAGACGTGGGTCCCGTGCTCACTACGCCACTGGAGTCAAGCTATCCTGGCTGATGAAGGCTGATAACCTGAAACCGGTCCTAGGATGCTTGATTCCGGTCCAGGGAAGACATGGCTTGGCAGTTCGGTCTGGACTGTTCCCATGAGGCACAGGGTCAAGACTGATTTGCATATGGCTATGTCTGAACTGGGGTGGCGTGGTGAAGCAAAATAACGATGGATTAAACCCGGATCTGTGACTGGGGGTGAATGTTTGCCAATGTGCAGCATTCCGTCCATCATCTTGTGTGTTTTGCATTTCGCCCTATGTGGGAAGGGTATGCCCAGACGTGGGTCCCGTGCTCACTACGCCACTGGAGTCAAGCTATCCTGGCTGATGAAGGCTGATAGCCTGAAACCGGTCCTAGGATGCTTGATTCCGGTCCAGGGAAGACATGGCTTGGCAGTTCGGTCTGGACTTTCCCATGAGGCACAGGGTTAAGACTGATTTGCATATGGCTATGTCTGAACTGGGGTGGCGTGGTGAAGCAAAATAACGATGGATTAAACCCAGATCTGTGACTGGGGGTGAATGTTTGCCAATGTGCAGCATTCCGTCCATCATCTTGTCTGTTTTGCATTTCGCCCTATGTTGGAAGGGTATGCCCAGACGTGGGTCCCGTGCTCACTACGCCACTGGAGTCAAGCTATCCTGGCTGATGAAGGCTGATAGCCTGAAACCGGTCCTAGGATGCTTGATTCCGGTCCAGGGAAGACATGGCTTGGCAGTTCGGTCTGGACTGTTCCATGAGGCACAGGGTCAAGACTGATTTGCATATGGCTATGTCTGAACTGGGGTGGCGTGGTGAAGCAAAATAACGATGGATTAAACCCAGATCTGTGACTGGGGGTGAATGTTTGCCAATGTGCAGCATTCCGTCCATCATCTTGTGTGTTTTGCATTTCGCCCTATGTGGGAAGGGTATGCCCAGACGTGGGTCCCGTGCTCACTACGCCACTGGAGTCAAGCTATCCTGGCTGATGAAGGCTGATAGCCTGAAACCGGTCCTAGGATGCTTGATTCCGGTCCAGGGAAGAAATGGCTTGGCAGTTCGGTCTGGACTGTTCCCATGAGGCACAGGCTCAAGACTGATTTGCATATGGCTATGTCTGAACTGGGGTGGCGTGGTGAAGCAAAATAACGATGGATTAATCCCAGATCTGTGACTGGGGGTGAATGTTTGCCAATGTGCAGCATTCCGTCCATCATCTTGTGTATTTTGCATTTCGCCCTATGAGGGAAGGGTATGCCCAGACGTGGGTCCTGTGCTCACTACGCCACTGGAGTCAAGCTATCCTGGCTGATGAAGGCTGATAGCCTGAAACCGGTCCTAGGATGCTTGATTCCGGTCCAGGGAAGACATGGCTAGGCAGTTCGGTCTGGACTGTTCCCATGAGGCACAGGGTCAAGACTGATTTGCATATGGCTATGTCTGAACTGGGGTGGCGTGGTGAAGCAAAATAACGATGGATTAAACCCATATCTGTGACTGGGGTGAATGTTTGCCAATGTGCAGCATTCCGTCCATCATCTTGTGTGTTTTGCATTTCCCCTATGTGGGAAGGGTATGCCCAAACGTGGGTCCCGTGCTCACTACGCTCACTGGAGTCAAGCTATCCTGGCTGATGAAGGCTGATAGCCTGAAACCGGTCCTAGGATGCTTGATTCCGGTCCAGGGAAGACATGGCTTGGCAGTTCGGTCTGGACTGTTCCCATGAGGCACAGGGTCAAGACTGATTTGCATATGGCTATGTCTGAACTGGGGTGGCATGGTGAAGCAAAATAACGATGGATTAAACCCGGATCTGTGACTGGGGGTGAATGTTTGCCAATGTGCAGCATTCCGTCCATCATCTTGTGTGTTTTGCATTTCGCCCTATGTGGGAAGGGTATGCCCAGACGTGGGTCCCGTGCTCACTACGCCACTGGAGTCAAGCTATCCTGGCTGATGAAGGCTGATAGCCTGAAACCGGTCCTAGGATGCTTGATTCCGGTCCAGGGAAGACATGGCTTGGCAGTTCGGTCTGGACTGTTCCCATGAGGCACAGGGTTAAGACTGATTTGCATATGGCTATGTCTGAACTGGGGTGGCATGGTGAAGCAAAATAACGATGGATTAAACCCAGATCTGTGACTGGGGGTGAATGTTTGCCAATGTGCAGCAATCCGTCCATCATCTTGTGTGTTTTGCATTTCGCCCTATGTGGGAAGGGTATGCCCAGACGTGGGTCCCGTGCTCACTACGCCACTGGAGTCAAGCTATCCTGGCTGATGAAGGCTGATAGCCTGAAACCGGTCCTAGGATGCTTGATTCCGGACCAGGGAAGACATGGCTTGGCAGTTCGGTCTGGACTGTTCCCATGAGGCACAGGGTCAAGACTGATTTGCATATGGCTATGTCTGAACTGGGGTGGCGTGGTGAAGCAAAATAACAATGGATTAAACCCAGATCTGTGACTGGGGGTGAATGTTTGCCAATGTGCAGCATTCCGTCCATCATCTTGTGTGTTTTGCATTTCGCCCTATGTGGGAAGGGTATGCCCAAACGTGGGTCCAGTGCTCACTTCGCCACTGGAGTCAAGCTATCCTGGCTGATGAAGGCTGATAGCCTGAAACCGGTCCTATGATGCTTGATTCCGGTCCAGGGAAGACATGGCTTGGCAGTTCGGTCTGGACTGTTCCCATGAGGCACAGGGTCAAGACTGATTTGCATATGGCTATGTCTGAACTGGGGTGGCGTGGTGAAGCAAAATAACGATGGATTAAACCCAGATCTGTGACTGGGGGTGAATGTTTGCCAATGTGCAGCATTCCTTCCATCATCTTGTGTGTTTTGCATTTCGCCCTATGTGGGAAGGGTATGCCCAGAAGTGGGTCCCGTGCTCACTACGCCACTGGAGTCAAGCTATCCTGGCTGATGAAGGCTGAGAGCCTGAAACCGGTCCTAGGATGCTTGATTCCGGTCCAGGGAAGACATGGCTTAGCAGTTCGGTCTGGACTGTTCCCATGAGGCACAGGGTCAAGACTGATTTGCATATGGCTATGTCTGAACTGGGGTGGCGTGGTGAAGCAAAATAACGATGGATTAAACCCAGATCTGTGACTGGGGGTGAATGTTTGCCAATGTGCAGCATTCCGTCCATCATCTTGTTTGTTTTGCATTTCGCCCTATGTGGGAAGGGTATGCCCAGACGTGGGTCCCGTGCTCACTACGCCACTGGAGTCAAGCTATCCTGGCTGATGAAGGCTGATAGCCTGAAACCGGTCCTAGGATACTTGATTCCGGTCCAGGGAAGACATGGCTTGGCAGTTCGGTCTGGACTGTTCCCATGAGGCACAGGGTCAAGACTGATTTGCATATGGCTATGTCTGAACTGGGGTGGCGTGGTGAAGCAAAATAACGATGGATTAAACCCAGATCTGGGGGTGAATGTTTGCCAATGTGCAGCATTCCGTCCATCATCTTGTGTGTTTTGCATTTCGCCCTATGTGGGAAGGGTATGCCCAGACGTGGGTCCCGTGCTCACTACGCCACTGGAGTCAAGCTATCCTGGCTGATGAAGGCTGATAACCTGAAACCGGTCCTAGGATGCTTGATTCCGGTCCAGGGAAGACATGGCTTGGCAGTTCGGTCTGGACTGTTCCCATGAGGCACAGGGTCAAGACTGATTTGCATATGGCTATGTCTGAACTGGGAGTGGCGTGGTGAAGCAAAATAACGATGGATTAAACCCGGATCTGTGACTGGGGGGAATGTTTGCCAATGTGCAGCATTCCGTCCATCATCTTGTGTGTTTTGCATTTCGCCCTATGTGGGAAGGGTATGCCCAGACGTGGGTCCCGTGCTCACTACGCCACTGGAGTCAAGCTATCCTGGCTGATGAAGGCTGATAGCCTGAAACCGGTCCTAGGATGCTTGATTCCGGTCCAGGGAAGACATGGCTTGGCAGTTCGGTCTGGACTTTCCCATGAGGCACAGGGTTAAGACTGATTTGCATATGGCTATGTCTGAACTGGGGTGGCGTGGTGAAGCAAAATAACGATGGATTAAACCCAGATCTGTGACTGGGGGTGAATGTTTGCCAATGTGCAGCATTCCGTCCATCATCTTGTCTGTTTTGCATTTCGCCCTATGTTGGAAGGGTATGCCCAGACGTGGGTCCCGTGCTCACTACGCCACTGGAGTCAAGCTATCCTGGCTGATAGCCTGAAACCGGTCCTAGGATGCTTGATTCCGGTCCAGGGAAGACATGGCTTGGCAGTTTGGTCTGGACTGTTCCCATGAGGCACAGGGTCAAGACTGATTTGCATATGGCTATGTCTGAACTGGGGTGGCGTGGTGAAGCAAAATAACGATGGATTAAACCCAGATCTGTGACTGGGGGTGAATGTTTGCCAATGTGCAGCATTCCGTCCATCATCTTGTGTGTTTTGCATTTCGCCCTATGTGGGAAGGGTATGCCCAGACGTGGGTCCCGTGCTCACTACGCCACTGGAGTCAAGCTATCCTGGCTGATGAAGGATGATAGCCTGAAACCGGTCCTAGGATGCTTGATTCCGGTCCAGGGAAGACATGGCTTGGCAGTTCGGTCTGGACTGTTCCCATGAGGCACAGGGTCAATACTGATTTGCATATGGCTATGTCTGAACTGGGGTGGCGTGGTGAAGCAAAATAACGATGGATTAAACCCAGATCTGTGACTGGGGGTGAATGTTTGCCAATGTGCAGCATTCCGTCCATCATCTTGTGTGTTTTGCATTTTGCCCTATGTGGGATGGGTATGCCCAGACGTGGGTCCCGTGCTCACTACGCCACTGGAGTCAAGCTATCCTGGCTGATAGCCTGAAACCGGTCCTAGGATGCTTGATTCCGGTCTAGAGAAGACATGGCTTGCCAGTTCGGTCTGGACTGTTCCCATGAGGCACAGGGTCAAGACTGATTTGCATATGGCTATGTCTGAACTGGGGTGGCGTGGTGAAGCAAAATAACGATGGATTAAACCCAGATCTGTCACTGGGGGTGAATGTTTGCCAATGTGCAGCATTCCATCCATCATCTTCTGTGTTTTGCATTTCGCCCTATGTGGGAAGGGTATGCCCAGACGTGGGTCCCGTGCTCACTACGCCACTGGAGTCAAGCTATCCTGGCTGATGAAGGCTGATAGCCTGAAACCGGTCCTAGGATGCTTGATTCCGGTCCAGGGAAGACATGGCTTGGCCGTTCGGTCTGGACTGTTTCCATGAGGCACAGGGTCAAGACTGATTTGCATATGGCTATGTCTGAACTGGGGTGGCGTGGTGAAGCAAAATAACGATGGATTAAACCCAGATCTGTGACTGGGGGTGAATGTTTGCCAATGTGCAGCATTCCGTCCATCATCTTGTGTGTTTTGCATTTCGCCCTATGTGGGAAGGGTATGCCCAGACGTGGGTCCCGTGCTCACTACGCCACTGGAGTCAAGCTATCCTGGCTGATGAAGGCTGATAGCCTGAAACCGGTCCTAGGATGCTTGATTCCGGTCCAGGGAAGACATGGCTTGGCAGTTCGGTCTGGACTGTTCCCATGAGGCACAGGGTCAAGACTGATTTGCATATGGCTATGTCTGAACTGGGGTGGCGTGGTGAAGCAAAATAACGATGGATTAAACCCAGATCTGTGACTGGGGGTGAATGCTTGCCAATGTGCAGCATTCCGTCCATCATCTTGTGTGTTTTGCATTTCGCCCTATGTGGGAAGGGTATGCACAGATGTGGGTCCCGTGCTCACTACGCCACTGGAGTCAAGCTATCCTGGCTGATGAAGGCTGATAGCCTGAAACCGGTCCTAGGATGCTTGATTCCGGTCCAGGGAAGACATGGCTTGGCAGTTCGGTCTGGACTGTTCCCATGAGGCACAGGGTCAAGACTGATTTGCATATGGCTATGTCTGAACTGGGGTGGCGTGGTGAAGCAAAATAATGATGGATTAAACCCAGATCTGTGACTGGGGGTGAATGTTTGCCAATGTGCAGCAATCCGTCCATCATCTTGTGTGTTTTGCATTTCGCCCTATGTGGGAAGGGTATGCCCAGACGTGGGTCCCATGCT
The DNA here is from genome assembly GCA_963921515.1 of Calotriton arnoldi. Classification (NCBI taxonomy): domain Eukaryota; kingdom Metazoa; phylum Chordata; class Amphibia; order Caudata; family Salamandridae; genus Calotriton; species Calotriton arnoldi. Next base: position 37,410 of record CAWUFW010020968.1, read on the forward strand.
CACTACGCCACTGGAGTCAAGCTATCCTGGCTGATGAAGGCTGATAGCCTGAAACCGGTCCTAGGATGCTTGATTCCGGTCCAGGGAAGACATGGCTTGGCAGTTCGGTCTGGACTGTTCCCATGAGGCACAGGGTCAAGACTGATTTGCATATGGCTATGTCTGAACTGGGGTGGCGTGGTGAAGCAAAATAACGATGGATTAAACCCAGATCTGTGACGGGGGGGTGAATGTTTGCCAATGTGCAGAATTCCGTCCATCATCTTGTGTGTTTTGCATTTCGCCCTATGTGGGAAGGGTATGCCCAGACGTGGGTCCCGTGCTCACTACGCCACTGGAGTCAAGCTATCCTGGCTGATGAAGGCTGATAGCCTGAAACCGGTCCTAGGATGCTTGATTCCGGTCCAGGGAAGACATGGCTTGGCAGTTCGGTCTGGACTGTTCCCATGAGGCACAGGGTCAAGACTGATTTGCATATGGCTATGTCTGAACTGGGGTGGCGTGGTGAAGCAAAATAACGATGGATTAAACCCAGATCTGTGGCTGGGGGTGAATGTTTGCCAATGTGCAGCATTCCGTCCATCATCTTGTGTGTTTTGCATTTCGCCCTATGTGGGAAGGGTATGCCCAGACGTGGGTCCCGTGCTCACTACGCCACTGGAGTCAAGCTATCCTGGCTGATGAAGGCTGATAGCCTGAAACCGGTCCTAGGATGCTTGATTCCGGTCCAGGGAAGACATGGCTTGGCAGTTCGGTCTGGACTGTTCCCATGAGGCACAGGGTCAAGACTGATTTGCATATGGCTATGTCTGAACTGGGGTGGCGTGGTGAAGCAAAATAACGATGGATTAAACCCAGATCTGTGACTGGGGGTGAATGTTTGCCAATGTGCAGCATTCCGTCCATCATCTTGTGTGTTTTGCATTTCGCCCTATGTGGGAAGGGTATGCCCAGACGTGGGTCCCGTGCTCACTACGCCACTGGAGTCAAGCTATCCTGGCTGATGAAGGCTGATAGCCTGAAACCGGTCCTAGGATGCTTGATTCCGGTCCAGGGAAGACATGGCTTGGCAGTTTGGTCTGGACTGTTCCCATGAGGCACAGGGTCAAGACTGATTTGCATATGGCTATGTCTGAACTGGGGTGGCGTGGTGAAGCAAAATAACGATGGATTAAACCCAGATCTGTGGCTGGGGGTGAATGTTTGCCAATGTGCAGCATTCCGTCCATCGTCTTGTGTGTTTTGCATTTCGCCCTATGTGGGAAGGGTATGCCCAGACGTGGGTCTCGTGCTCACTACGCCACTGGAGTCAAGCTATCCTGGCTGATGAAGGCTGATAGCCTGAAACCGGTCCTAGGATGCTTGATTCCGGTCCAGGGAAGACGTGGCTTGGCAGTTCGGTCTGGACTGTTCCCATGAGGCACAGGGTCAAGACTGATTTCCATATGGCTATGTCTGAACTGTGGTGGCGTGGTGAAGCAAAATAACGATGGATTAAACCCAGATCTGTGACTGGGGGTGAATGTTTGCCAATGTGCAGCAATCCGTCCATCATCTTGTGTGTTTTGCATTTCGCCCGATGTGGGAAGGGTATGCCCAGACGTGGGTCCCGTGCTCACTACGCCACAGGAGTCAAGCTATCCTGGCTGATGAAGGCTGATAGCCTGAAACCGGTCCTAGGATGCTTGATTCCGGTCCAGGGAAGATATGGCTTGGCAGTTCGGTCTGGACTGTTCCCATGAGGCACAGGCTCAAGACTGATTTGCATATGGCTATGTCTGAACTGGGGTGGCGTGGTGAAGCAAAATAACGATGGATTAAACCCAGATCTGTGACTGGGGGTGAATGTTTGCCAATGTGCAGCATTCCGTCCATCATCTTGTGTATTTTGCATTTCGCCCTATGTGGGAAGGGTATGCCCAAACGTGGGTCCCGTGCTCACTACGCCACTGGAGTCAAGCTATCCTGGCTGATGAAGGCTGATAGCCTGAAACCAGTCCTAGGATGCTTGATTCCGGTCCAGGGAAGACATGGCTTGGCAGTTCGGTCTGGACTGTTCCCATGAGGCACAGGGTCAAGACTGATTTGCATATGGCTATGTCTGAACTGGGGTGGCGTGGTGAAGCAAAATAACGATGGATTAAACCCAAATCTTTGACTGGGGGTGAATGTTTGCCAATGTGCAGCATTCCGTCCATCATCTTGTGTGTTTTGCATTTCGCCCTATGTGGGAAGGGTATGCCCAGACGTGGGTCCCGTGCTCACTACGCCACTGGAGTCAAGCTATCCTGGCTGATGAAGGCTGATAGCCTGAAACCGGTCCTAGGATGCTTGATTCTGGTCCAGGGAAGACATGGCTTGGCAGTTCGGTCTGGACTGTTCCCATGAGGCACATGGTCAAGACTGATTTGCATATGGCTATGTCTGAACTGGGGTGGCGTGGTGAAGCAAAATAACGATGGATTAAATCCAGATCTGTGACTGGGGGTGAATGTTTGCCAATGTGCAGCATTCCGTCCATCATCTTGTGTGTTTTGCATTTCGCCCTATGTGGGAAGGGTATGCCCAGACGTGGGTCCCGTGCTCACTACGCCACTGGAGTCAAGCTATCCTGGCTGATGAAGGCTGATAGCCTGAAACCGGTCCTAGGATGCTTGATTCCGGTCCAGGGAAGACATGGCTTGGCAGTTCGGTCTGGACTGTTCCCATGAGGCACAGGGTCAAGACTGATTTGCATATGGCTATGTCTGAACTGGGGTGGCGTGGTGAAGCAAAATAACGATGGATTAAACCCAGATCTGTGACTGGGGGTGAATGTTTGCCAATGTGCAGCATTCCGTCCATCATCTTGTGTGTTTTGCATTTCGCCCTATGTGGGAAGGGTATGCCCAGACGTGGGTCCCGTGCTCACTACGCCACTGGAGTCAAGCTATCCTGGCTGATGAAGGCTGATAGCCTGAAACCGGTCCTAGGATGCTTGATTCCGGTCCAGGGAAGACATGGCTTGGCCGTTCGGTCTGGACTGTTCCCATGAGGCACAGGGTCAAGACTGATTTGCATATGGCTATGTCTGAACTGGGGTGGCGTGGTGAAGCAAAATAACGATGGATTAAACCCAGATCTGTGACTGGGGGTGAATGTTTGCCAATGTGCAGCATTCCGTCCATCATCTTGTGTGTTTTGCATTTCGCCCTATGTGGGAAGGGTATGCCCAGACGTGGGTCCCGTGCTCACTACGCCACTGGAGTCAAGCTATCCTGGCTGATGAAGGCTGATAGCCTGAAACCAGTCCTAGGATGCTTGATTCCGGTCCAGGGAAGACATGGCTTGGCAGTTCGGTCTGGACTGTTCCCATGAGGCACAGGGTCAAGACTGATTTGCATATGGCTATGTCTGAACTGGGGTGGCGTGGTGAAGCAAAATAACGATGGATTAAACCCAGATCTGTGACTGGGGGTGAATGCTTGCCAATGTGCAGCATTCCGTCCATCATCTTGTGTGTTTTGCATTTCGCCCTATGTGGGAAGGGTATGCACAGATGTGGGTCCCGTGCTCACTACGCCACTGGAGTCAAGCTATCCTGGCTGATGAAGGCTGATAGCCTGAAACCGGTCCTAGGATGCTTGATTCCGGTCCAGGGAAGACATGGCTTGGCAGTTCGGTCTGGACTGTTCCCATGAGGCACAGGGTCAAGACTGATTTGCATATGGCTATGTCTGAACTGGGGTGGCGTGGTGAAGCAAAATAATGATGGATTAAACCCAGATCTGTGACTGGGGTGAATGTTTGCCAATGTGCAGCAATCCGTCCATCATCTTGTATGTTTTGCATTTCGCCCTATGTGGGAAGGGTATGCCCAGACGTGGGTCCCATGCTCACTACGCCACTGGAGTCAAGCTATCCTGGCTGATGAAGGCTGATAGCCTGAAACCGGTCCTAGGATGCTTGATTCCGGTCCAGGGAAGACATGGCTTGGCAGTTCGGTCTGGACTGTTCCCATGAGGCACAGGGTCAAGACTGATTTGCATATGGCTATGTCTGAACTGGGGTGGCGTGGTGAAGCAAAATAACGATGGATTAAACCCAGATCTGTGACGGGGGGGTGAATGTTTGCCAATGTGCAGAATTCCGTCCATCATCTTGTGTGTTTTGCATTTCGCCCTATGTGGGAAGGGTATGCCCAGACGTGGGTCCCGTGCTCACTACGCCACTGGAGTCAAGCTATCCTGGCTGATGAAGGCTGATAGCCTGAAACCGGTCCTAGGATGCTTGATTCCGGTCCAGGGAAGACATGGCTTGGCAGTTCGGTCTGGACTGTTCCCATGAGGCACAGGGTCAAGACTGATTTGCATATGGCTATGTCTGAACTGGGGTGGCGTGGTGAAGCAAAATAACGATGGATTAAACCCAGATCTGTGGCTGGGGGTGAATGTTTGCCAATGTGCAGCATTCCGTCCATCATCTTGTGTGTTTTGCATTTCGCCCTATGTGGGAAGGGTATGCCCAGACGTGGGTCCCGTGCTCACTACGCCACTGGAGTCAAGCTATCCTGGCTGATGAAGGCTGATAGCCTGAAACCGGTCCTAGGATGCTTGATTCCGGTCCAGGGAAGACATGGCTTGGCAGTTCGGTCTGGACTGTTCCCATGAGGCACAGGGTCAAGACTGATTTGCATATGGCTATGTCTGAACTGGGGTGGCGTGGTGAAGCAAAATAACGATGGATTAAACCCAGATCTGTGACTGGGGGTGAATGTTTGCCAATGTGCAGCATTCCGTCCATCATCTTGTGTGTTTGCATTTCACCCTATGTGGGAAGGGTATGCCCAGACGTGGGTCCCGTGCTCACTACGCCACTGGAGTCAAGCTATCCTGGCTGATGAAGGCTGATAGCCTGAAACCGGTCCTAGGATGCTTGATTCCGGTCCAGGGAAGGCATGGCTTGGCAGTTTGGTCTGGACTGTTCCCATGAGGCACAGGGTCAAGACTGATTTGCATATGGCTATGTCTGAACTGGGGTGGCGTGGTGAAGCAAAATAACGATGGATTAAACCCAGATCTGTGGCTGGGGGTGAATGTTTGCCAATGTGCAGCATTCCGTCCATCGTCTTGTGTGTTTTGCATTTCGCCCTATGTGGGAAGGGTATGCCCAGACGTGGGTCTCGTGCTCACTACGCCACTGGAGTCAAGCTATCCTGGCTGATGAAGGCTGATAGCCTGAAACCGGTCCTAGGATGCTTGATTCCGGTCCAGGGAAGACATGGCTTGGCAGTTCGGTCTGGACTGTTCCCATGAGGCACAGGGTCAAGACTGATTTGCATATGGCTATGTCTGAACTGGGGTGGCGTGGTGAAGCAAAATAACGATGGATTAAACCCAGATCTGTGACTGGGGGTGAATGTTTGCCAATGTGCAGCAATCCGTCCATCATCTTGTGTGTTTTGCATTTCGCCCGATGTGGGAAGGGTATGCCCAGACGTGGGTCCCGTGCTCACTACGCCACTGGAGTCAAGCTATCCTGGCTGATGAAGGCTGATAGCCTGAAACCGGTCCTAGGATGCTTGATTCCGGTCCAGGGAAGATATGGCTTGGCAGTTCGGTCTGGACTGTTCCCATGAGGCACAGGCTCAAGACTGATTTGCATATGGCTATGTCTGAACTGGGGTGGCGTGGTGAAGCAAAATAACGATGGATTAAACCCAGATCTGTGACTGGGGGTGAATGTTTGCCAATGTGCAGCATTCCGTCCATCATCTTGTGTATTTTGCATTTCGCCCTATGTGGGAAGGGTATGCCCAAACGTGGGTCCCGTGCTCACTACGCCACTGGAGTCAAGCTATCCTGGCTGATGAAGGCTGATAGCCTGAAACCAGTCCTAGGATGCTTGATTCCGGTCCAGGGAAGACATGGCTTGGCAGTTCGGTCTGGACTGTTCCCATGAGGCACAGGGTCAAGACTGATTTGCATATGGCTATGTCTGAACTGGGGTGGCGTGGTGAAGCAAAATAACGATGGATTAAACCCAAATCTTTGACTGGGGGTGAATGTTTGCCAATGTGCAGCATTCCGTCCATCATCTTGTGTGTTTTGCATTTCGCCCTATGTGGGAAGGGTATGCCCAGACGTGGGTCCCGTGCTCACTACGCCACTGGAGTCAAGCTATCCTGGCTGATGAAGGCTGATAGCCTGAAACCGGTCCTAGGATGCTTGATTCTGGTCCAGGGAAGACATGGCTTGGCAGTTCGGTCTGGACTGTTCCCATGAGGCACATGGTCAAGACTGATTTGCATATGGCTATGTCTGAACTGGGGTGGCGTGGTGAAGCAAAATAACGATGGATTAAATCCAGATCTGTGACTGGGGGTGAATGTTTGCCAATGTGCAGCATTCCGTCCATCATCTTGTGTGTTTTGCATTTCGCCCTATGTGGGAAGGGTATGCCCAGACGTGGGTCCCGTGCTCACTACGCCACTGGAGTCAAGCTATCCTGGCTGATGAAGGCTGATAGCCTGAAACCGGTCCTAGGATGCTTGATTCCGGTCCAGGGAAGACATGGCTTGGCAGTTCGGTCTGGACTGTTCCCATGAGGCACAGGGTCAAGACTGATTTGCATATGGCTATGTCTGAACTGGGGTGGCGTGGTGAAGCAAAATAACGATGGATTAAACCCAGATCTGTGACTGGGGGTGAATGTTTGCCAATGTGCAGCATTCCGTCCATCATCTTGTGTGTTTTGCATTTCGCCCTATGTGGGAAGGGTATGCCCAAACGTGGGTCCTGTGCTCACTACGCCACTGGAGTCAAGCTATCCTGGCTGATGAAGGCTGATAGCCTGAAACCGGTCCTAGGATGCTTGATTCCGGTCCAGGGAAGACATGGCTTGGCAGTTCGGTCTGGACTGTTCCCATGAGGCACAGGGTCAAGACTGATTTGCATATGGCTATGTCTGAACTGGGGTGGCGTGGTGAAGCAAAATAACGATGGATTAAACCCGGATCTGTGACTGGGGGTGAATGTTTGCCAATGTGCAGCATTCCGTCCATCATCTTGTGTGTTTTGCATTTCGCCCTATGTGGGAAGGGTATGCCCAGATGGGGGTCCCGTGCTCACTACGCCACTGGAGTCAAGCTATCCTGGCTGATGAAGGCTGATAGCCTGAAACCGGTCCTAGGATGCTTGATTCCGGTCCAGGGAAGACATGGCTTGGCAGTTCGGTCTGGACTGTTCCCATGAGGCACAGGGTCAAGACTGATTTGCATATGGCTATGTCTGAACTGGGGTGGCGTGGTGAAGCAAAATAACGATGGATTAAACCCAGATCTGTGACTGGGGGTGAATGTTTGCCAATGTGCGACATTCCGTCCATCATCTTGTGTGTTTTGCATTTCGCCCTATGTGGGAAGGGTATGCCCAGACGTGGGTCCCGTGCTCACTACGCCACTGGAGTCAAGCTATCTTGGCTGATGAAGGCTGATAGCATGAAACCGGTCCTAGGATGCTTGATTCCGGTCCAGGGAAGACATGGCTTGGCAGTTCGGTCTGGACTGTTCCCATGAGGCACAGGGTCAAGACTGATTTGCATATGGCTATGTCTGAACTGGGGTGGCGTGGTGAAGCAAAATAACGATGGATTAAACCCAGATCTGTGACTGGGGGTGAATGTTTGCCAATGTGCAGCATTCCATCCATCATCTTGTGTGTTTTGCATTTCGCCCTATGTGGGAAGGGTATGCCCAGACGTGGGTCCCGTGCTCACTACGCCACTGGAGTCAAGCTATCCTGGCTGATAGCTTGAAACCGGTCCTAGGATGCTTGATTCCGGTCTAGGGAAGACATGGCTTGGCAGTTCGGTCTGGACTGTTCCCATGAGGCACAGGGTCAAGACTGATTTGCATATGGCTATGTCTGAACTGGGGTGGCGTGGTGAAGCAAAATAACGATGGATTAAACCCAGATCTGTGACTGGGGGTGAATGTTTGCCAATGTGCAGCATTCCGTCCATCATCTTCTGTGTTTTGCATTTCGCCCTATGTGGGAAGGTTATGCCCAGACGTGGGTCCCGTGCTCACTACGCCACTGGAGTCAAGCTATCCTGGCTGATGAAGGCTGATAGCCTGAAACCGGTCCTAGGATGCTTGATTCCGGTCCAGGGAAGACATGGCTTGGCAGTTCGGTCTGGACTGTTCCCATGAGGCACAGGGTCAAGACTGATTTGCATATGGCTATGTCTGAACTGGGGTGGCGTGGTGAAGCAAAATAACGATGGATTAAACCCAGATCTGTGACTGGGGGTGAATGTTTGCCAATGTGCAGCATTCCGTCCATCATCTTGTGTGTTTTGCATTTCGCCCTATGTGGGAAGGGTATGCCCAGACGTGGGTCCCGTGCTCACTACGCCACTGGAGTCAAGCTATCCTGGCTGATGAAGGCTGATAGCCTGAAACCGGTCCTAGGATGCTTGATTCCGGTCCAGGGAAGACATGGCTTGGCAGTTCGGTCTGGACTGTTCCCATGAGGCACAGGGTCAAGACTGATTTGCATATGGCTATGTCTGAACTGGGGTGGTGTGGTGAAGCAAAATAACGATGGATTAAACCCAGATCTGTGGCAGGGGGTGAATGTTTGCCAATGTGCAGCATTCCGTCCATCATCTTGTGTGTTTTGCATTTCGCCCTATGTGGGAAGGGTATGCCCAGACGTGGGTCCCGTGCTCACTACGCCACTGGAGGCAAGCTATCCTGGCTGATGAAGGCTGATAGCCTGAAACCGGTCCTAGGATGCTTGATTCCAGTCCAGGGAAGACATGGCTTGGCAGTTCGGTCTGGACTGTTCCCATGAGGCACAGGGTCAAGACTGATTTGCATATGGCTATGTCTGAACTGGGGTGGCGTGGTGAAGCAAAATAACGATGGATTAAACCCAGATCTGTGACTGGGGGTGAATGTTTGCCAATGTGCAGCATTCCGTTCATCATCTTGTGTGTTTTGCATTTCGCCCTATGTGGGAAGGGTATGCCCAGACGTGGGTCCCGTGCTCACTACGCCACTGGAGTCAAGCTATCCTGTCTGATGAAGGCTGATAGCCTGAAACCGGTCCTAGGATGCTTTATTCCGGTCCAAGGAAGACATGGCTTGGCAGTTCGGTCTGGACTGTTCCCATGAGGCACAGGGTCAAGACTGATTTGCATATGGCTATGTCTGAACTGGGGTGGGGTGGTGAAGCAAAATAACGATGGATTAAACCCAGATCTGTGACTGGGGGTGAATGTTTGCCAATGTGCAGCATTCCGTCCATCATCTTGTGTGTTTTGCATTTCGCCCTATGTGGGAAGGGTATGCCCAGACGTGAGTCCCGTGCTCACTACGCCACTGGAGTCAAGCTATCCTGGCTGATGAAGGCTGATAGCTTGAAACCGGTCCTAGGATGCTTGATTCCGGTCCAGGGAAGACATGGCTTGGCAGTTCGGTCTGGACTGTTCCCATGAGGCACAGGGTCAAGACTGATTTGCATATGGCTATGTCTGAACTGGGGTGGCGTGGTGAAGCAAAATAACGATGGATTAAACCCAGATCTGTGACTGGGGGTGAATGTTTGCCAATGTGCAGCATTCCGTCCATCATCTTGTGTGTTTTGCATTCATATACAGGTGCAAGCACAATAGGGATTTGCACCAAACACTGCCTAAACTTATCACCAAAGACATGAAATAAGGCCGGTTAAAAATCTTTTGTGTTACGGCCCTCATTTTTGTGCCGCATTTACAATATTTTGATGCACGGCTGCGCTGCCATGCATCAAAATAAAAGGGCAGGAATGCACCGTATCTACAAGATATAGCACATTCCTGTCCTTCTCCCCTGCACCAGCGCACAAACAGCAGCCATGCGCCAGCGCATACACCCTTGCGACATTTTGTAAGGTTTCCTGCACTGAGGGGATAATTGTTTTTGTGCAGGAAGGGACACCTTCCTGCAAAAAAACAATCCTTAAAGGCATTTTACGCAAAAACAAGGTGAAATAAAAGTATTTCTCCTAGTTGCGCCTCCACATGCCTCCCCTGTGGAGACGTAGGATTCTGACCCATTCACATGTTTGCAAAATGCTGTAAATCTGGGAACGTGTCAAATTCCATAGATGTTGTGTGGGAACACACACTGCAACACCCATGGAATGCCCCTTTCATGCAAAGTTATGCGTGAAAGGGATACATATTTACAAGGCCATGAAAAGTCATGCAGGGTGACTTTACCTGGCCTTGTAAATATGGGGAAGCCCATTGTGCTGCCAGTGCATCAATAAAAGTGACACACCGGCGGCGCAATGGGGTTGAATATAAGCCTCTTTGTGTGAAAGGTATAGGACGAAATAGTGTGATGGAGAGGCCTTATATGTTTCAAAAACAAAATGCAAGTCAAAGTACTTCTTAAATTTGTATCCACTGCCTCTACAAGCTGTGGCTTTTAATTCATTGCTTTAGAAAAAATGTGCTACAAATAATATGACTCAATTTTTTCATAGTTCTCAGAGGTGCTTGGTTTAGATAAATCATCCCAGACATCCCCTCAGTGTCGGGTCAGGTTGTTCAGCACACCATAGAGATATGGGAATAATGCATAAGAGCAGCTTCAGAAGTGTTTGTACAACCGATGGCAGTTTGCTAATTTATCTGAAATCCGTTCAGCATAATACACATATTTTCCCAAATTTTGCAACATTGCAGGAGTCGGAGTACATTCAAATCCCTCTTGCAGGAGTCAGACTTCCCAGCAATGTCTCCTTGCATGGATGGTCCCGTTAAAGGTGATGATTCAAGCCCCATCTCACTTCATATTTTACTACATTCCCCAGCAGTCACTGCTAATGACTATATGACAGTTTCACGAGGCATAATTAGAAAAGGAAAGAAGTCGTGCAAAATGCAGTCACTTCTTTCGTATTTCAAGTATTTTATTGATTTTCCAACAGACATAGAGAAACAACAGAGGAAGCTCCGGTATGTTCGTTATGTCAGTGCTAGAACAACATATAGACAATCCCGTAGTAGCTCAGCAGAGCTAACCTCTAGTAGCACAGCTGAAGAAACCGGAGCAAAAAAGAAAGAAGGAGGGAAGAAAGGATAGGAAACGGAAAGCGAGAGGGATAGGAAAGAGAAGAGCAATAGAATGACATTGTTCTAATATTATGCCGTGTGGACACAAGAGTACCCCATTGTTAACCTATAACATAATAAGCATTACAGAGCAATACAGACAAATTTTAGTCGGTCTCACGGAGGTTTATGGGAGTCGAAGTAATTGTCCAGAGTAGACCACATTGATCTGGACTTAGGTCTCCAGGGGGAGTTTTGTAGAGCAATGTTATCTGCACCCCTCAGGTGAGTAATCCAGTTGATCCATCCTTTGTAGGAGGTCTTACCCGTGTCTTTCCAGTTCGTGAGGACCATTTTCACAGCAGAAGTTAGCAGAAGATCAAGACTGCCCTCAAGAAAGCCATAGGTAAGGTAGAGAATTCCTTGGACCATGTACAGTTAAACATTTCAGATAGGAACCCAAAAATCTTATCCCAGAAGGGCTTCACCGCTGTACAATGTAGAATAAGATGGGATAACTTTTAGCCTTCCCTTCTCTTCTTTATCTTTATTACCTCGTTTATGATATGTTTTTTCAACAACGGATGGTTAAATAAATCTCAGTGTGACTTGGTAATCATGACATTTAACAGTTCTGACAGACCGCCTTGTTCTGTAGTTTATGCACCCTTTAATTATAACAACATATAAATAATGAATGGGCAGAGCCTTATGATTGTCAGCAAGCACCGGAATGGGTAAATACTGAAACACAATAAAAACATGAAACTTACAACGTCTCAATTCGGTTAGCAGTTCGCTTGTATGGCACTCAAATATGGCATTTGTACAGGAGTTATAATATTAGCAAGTTAGGCATCAGCATGACTTTTGGAATAATTCCATGACGCTGCTGTTATTTGGTCTCTTTTTACACTTCTTTTATAGAAACGCAAGCAGAGGGACATAATATGCCTTTATAATTCACAAATGGTGTCAGGTTCCTAACATTAAGCCCAGCTCCTTTGCGTGGGAGCATGGAGAACAAAACACACGACATCTTGTCCGCTGGTTACATGAACACATCAGTTTGTCAAAAAGCTTTTTGTTATCGGCTTTCCTGGAAAGATCCGTGAGTCTTTCATAGCCTGGAAGGTTAAAGCACGTTCAAATTACTTTCCACTGTGTGAAAGCGGAGTCAAAATGTCCTGATAACAAGCCCGCTGTCTTTTACGCACCAGAAGACTAAGCTTTTGTCAGCGTTATAGTAAAAGGCAGTAGAGTTCTTGTAAATTGCAACTTGGGGTACTAGCGTTGTACTTAATGGACCAGATACAAAAAAAAATTGACTTGCGTTTTTTCAGTCCTTGGTGGTAAGTGAAGGCAGTGCTTGCTCCAATCATCTTTTACCAACAGATTATTAAAATTCTGGAACCGGTAATATGTGATAAGAACGTTTGCACACATTTGCCGTCCGGAATTTTGTTGTGGTTGTGATGTGTTCAGTTGTTTTTTGTGTCGCATTATTGCAACATGATTTTGTTGTGTTGTACTGCCGTTGTTGTGTCGCCTTCTGTTTTGACCATTTTGTTGATGATAGGCCATGTGATGTTTTAATTGTGCTAATAAGTTTTTTTCTTTGTGTCAGTTATTGTATGGGGTTAAATTCAGATATCTACACTAACAGGAGTTTGCACAGGGATCGCAGTTAAGATCTGTGCGGTATTGACTGCATCCCCACAATTTTCCCTCAGGCAGGTTTTGCCAGTAAAAACCTGGTGAAATTTATTGAGGGAAATTGTGCTAGAAAATGGGGACACATGCTATAAACAAGCAGGAGGTAATAACTGCACGTGATTAACACCCCCATTGTTAAGAGTATTTAATAGGGGCAATACATAACTCTTGAGTTTGTCACCACCACTAATTGATGGCAATGGCCCTCTTTACAAGTGTCCTGGATGATGATGCAATATTTATTTAGCCAGGCAGTCACCAATGTCTCTTGGCAACCCAGCCATCAGATCACCCAGCCACCCCCAATACCACCTTCAGATAATGTCAAAACTAAGCCTGGGCAGAGTTCGCGGAGTTCTGCTATGCGGAACTCCGTGAAGTGAAAAAAAAACTCAACCGGGCTACGCAGGGCTCCGCAAGCAGTGGCGTGCGTTGGATAAATGCTGTTCGCTGTGATTTTCAGTGCCAGGTGCTTGTCTGCAATGATCGCGAACGGCACTATGCACATCGCAAGCGGGCGCTGCTTCCTTTCTGCCGCTCAAGTCAATTTTTACTTTAACGGCAGCTTTCTCAAGGCGAGCGGACAGTTTCTCAACGCGAGTGGTCACGAGCCTACGCGACCACTCGCAATGAGAAATCTGACCGCCTGCGTTGATAAATCTCGCCGGGAGGTTGATTTTCCATTCTCGCGCTCGCCAACTTGATGTTGACGATCGCGAATGAGGAAAAATCTCGTCGGGAGGTGGATTGTCCTCGCTTGCGCTCACCAACTTGATGTTGACGAACGTGAGAGTGGGAAAAAACTCCGCTCTGCTACGTGGAGTGGTGTTTTTTCGGAACCCCACAAACTCTGCGTGACGCAGAGTGCGGAAATCTCCGCAAACTCCACAAGCGGAGTTCACCGCCCAGACTCAAAACATCAGAATAAGGGGTTAAGGGGCAAAAAAAAAACATCCGTATTTATTTACACATACATGCAAAATACAAATTTTAAATTCATTGTTATGCACAGTAACCTCAGTTTTTGCATCTTTGTTTACAGAGATCAAATCCTATCCTTAGCAAAGTCACTAACACATAGGAGTTTCCTATCTATAGCTAAAATTGTTCCTGTGCATCCTTCAAACTCATATCTTGATGAGTGAAATCATGACTGGTGGCAGAGTCCCCTCCTCAATTGACCCTGCTGTCCCTTTGGTCTGAAAGGATGCTTTGCATGTACAAAACTGTCCCACCTCACCCACCACAGGCCAGCATAGCTCACCTACTATCTGCCTCCCCTCACCATGGTGTGGGTGATGTACCAACCAGGCCAACAAATCTTCAAGAAACAGTTCATTACCACCTTTGACAGATGGACACCATCCTGCAAGAAAGAAAGCTCACCCTTGAAACAACCATGAGCTATTGATGACAACCTAGCTACCTGAACAACATACCAATCTTATTGTTCAACTGTTGCACAGAGTCATTGAGGGCTTGACCTACTTACCAACTCTCCAATTCAGCCTGGAAAAAATGTTTTACCATGCTAGTACAGCATCGGGGAACTTCTTCGCAAGCCAACAATCTACGAGATAACCAGCTTGAACAAATCACTCCTACCACTCTTAGTCAGATCATCGCCGTCTAGATGAACAATAACAATCCCTGGGCACATAAACCCCTGCTGTAAGAGTTTATCCAATGCAGTCATCAGGTTAGCCAAGCACAAACCCCCTTGACTATAGAGAGTTAAATGATATCCTGCTGCTTCAGCTCTGGCTGAGTAACCACCTGCAGAATAACAAGCCTTTGCACGCTTCACATACTGGTGGCCCAAATACAGCACTTCTGTAACCCCATATGCCCCCACAAGGACAGGAGGCGCAAAGGTATCCAGTGGCTGCCCTGACTCCTCACATCATCCACCTGCCTCAACAGGAGAATAGAAAGAAGGGGGGTAGGTAGGAGAAAGGTATTTGGGCACGTCACCTACAGCAAGTTCAATCTTAAATGGCACTTGTAACAGTCCGACATCCAACTGCCAATCCTTTGCACTGCGGGACCAGCCAGCCCCCAACTCGCTGCAGCAGTAGTGACCACAATTCTAATGCAATGCGAGCCATACACAGTTGGATCAAAATCCTCTGCCCTCAGGGCCCTATCAAACACCATACAGAACTGAAACCTAGTGAGAGGTGTAGCATCTGCATGTAACAACAGGGGACCCATGGGCCGCCGATTACGGTGAACCAACAAAGTGTCCAGACTTGCCAGGGGGTAGCATTCGTTACCTCAAGCCTTATGGAACAGAATGTGTTAGCCGCAACCCATTTGGTCGGTCTTTGAATGGGGAATTGCTGTTGCCAGGAAACCATTTGGCCAATGATCGTCCACGTTCTGCAGACCCCCGGTCACATCCCTCTAATTTTGTGCCACCAGCTCACCGACCCTCAAAGACCTGTAAAATGCCAGGGCAAAGATTGCTCTGAAGAAACAGACCTCATATTGGACCTACAAATGCTCCGCAGGTTAGACAACATGATAGCCGCCAGCCAGACTGTGTGATCTGGCTTAGCCCCCTCCAAACATTGCCCAACCTTCAATGTTCTCTAAACCAGAAAAGCCTTTGTCCAAACGGTGTGCCCCAGCATCTTCTCAAAGAAGGATATCTTAGCAATGTGATGACTAGCATATGAGACTGCTCCCCCCTCAGGGACCCTAGAAATGCTAAGACTGCCTTGGGAGTAAACCCATCCTTCCTTACCAAGCTCCCTAAAAGCTTGCAGTATGTGCTGAATGCCCCTTTATACGCACGCCTCATTCCTGAGCGCTAAGCTGGCTGCCATGAGGTCTGGTAAACCGTAGCACCAAGCCGTCACAGTCGCTCCAGAAATGGTGTGGGGAAGTCTGCCGCTCTTGGTGATGGTACATGAAGGCCTGCATCTTAAAATGAAACAAAGCATTGGCTACATTGTTCAGTACACCCAGCACACACTTAGCTTTAAAGATGACATTCAGTTTTAAGCACAGCAGCACAAATTATTTCAATAAGCTAAGGATCATTTTCCACGTGGCCGCATGTTGATTGATGCATTTCACTATAGACATGTTGTCTGACCAGAAAACCACAGACTGGTTGTGGAATTGTTCCAGCCAGACCATTAGAGCCACTTGACTAGGGAAGAGTTGAAGAAAACCACTGTTGGACACCAAATCGGACTCCACCCACTCCTTCGGACACCGCTGAGCACACCAATCAGGGCCAAGAGTGGCGCTAAAACCTTCGCTGCCTGTTGCATCTGTAAACAGACCTATCTTCTCATTGGACCTGGTAGGGCTAGGCCATTCTACTGTCCCATTAAAGTCGCCCAAGAATGCCTCCCATATCCTCATATCCTGGCAAACCTCTGATGATAACCTAGTATAGTGCTGTTTTATTTTCAAGCCAGACATGGGTTACGTAATTGACCAGGCGAAGTGGTCCATAGTCCTAGGGTACAGCAGTAAGAAAAGTCTGCCCTGGTCTATGGACTATGGACCTAGCCACCCTCAGCTACACTTTTGACAGATGTTGTGCCAATTCGTGGGCCCCTTATTTTCATCAAAAATGCCTAACTACTTCTGGCTCTATACGTGGATCCCTTCTAGTCCAGACATCCTGTGATTTCGGATTTCCTCTCAGGAGGTTCAGCTAGGATAGGGAGACTGCTTTCTCCCCTATTTTCTTCGTTATTTCATCTTCAAACCAGTAATTGAAGAATGTTGTGAGCCCCCTATAGATGTTCTCCCAAAAAACTGCAGACTGGATGACAACTGCCACAGAATTATACATATAGACAGTGCCCTGATGAAGGTCGCACCACCCACTTTCATTTTCTTGTAACTTCCGAAACGCGCGTCGGCGCATCTCTGTCTGCACAACATTGAATTTTAGAGAATCTTTTAATACTGCACTGTTATCACTTTAGGAATTAAGATTCCTTTATCTACTTGTATTCTATGTCTTGATATATATATTGTTCTATAACGTTTATGTTTGTGATTGTCTTGTCTGAATATGTGATGTAGTTTATTTATGGTTGTTTTTGTTCTCAGTGTAACAATAACGTTCATTTGTGATTTTTTATACATGTGGAGCTCACAAACTGTACATGTATCTATTATTGTTAAATATCAGTACCGTATATATGCTTTTCTAAAAAAAATTGAAAACTCAAAAAAATGAAAATGTTTATATTAAAAAATCAATAAATTATTAACAACACTGGTCCGATGTTTGATATATTCATATTATAAACGTATTGTTTGTTTATTTATTTGGAGAAGATTTTGTTGACCTTAATTACCCGGGAGTAGTCTTGGTCATAAATGTGTGGTCATTCCTTCTTTGTTGTGCCTCTGTCCTTAAACATTTTGAAGCATTTTGTCTCGGGTGGGATGGCAAGCCACAGAAGGAACAGCAATGCTTAAACTTGCATGTCCCAGGGGTCTGGTGCAGGCTCTTTTGTTGAAATCCCAACAAGAGCCCTTTTTCCCTCCCCCATCTGAGCTGCTGCTCGCACCTGTACCCACCCCAAAGGGTTGACTTGGAGTGGCCTCAAGGCACTGCAGTTTCATAAAGCGCAGTCAGGTGTTTACCTCTATCTGATTCCATGCTAGTGTCGGCCTAGTGGTCTTAATTCTACTAAACTCCTTATCATAGTCCCTCCAAGCCGTACCCTCAAACTCATCATGTGCACACATTATCCTGTTCTAGTAGCAGGCCAAGTGAGCACCCATGTTTGGGAAACGTTTCGCTATGATAGCTTGAAAAAGTGTGAACTCTTTCACCTAGTTCATTGGTGTCTCCTCTATCTTCTTTTTGTAAGGCCAATGACTGCAATCGCTAGGATAAGGGCACTCCTTGCACCGCATACCCTCTTCTCTTTCAGGCATATCTACAATCCGTTCACACATGTCAACATGAATCCCATTCCAACTTTTTTTAAATCTCCAATGGGATGTGTCTGCCCAGCTGGTCATGCTCAGAATGAACATCCCCCAGCCCAGTGCTTGGCAATGATGTCCCTGTACCTGTAACCGATGTCTCCTGACCGGGGGGTGGAGCCCTTGCACCGCTGGAACCATGGGAGGCTCGCAGCTGGCCACTGAGGTACCATCTTTAGTCGTCCCCTGTGTTGCCTGCAGTGCATGACCAACTTGGGATAGGCTGCTGGCCCCTACTGCGGAAGAAATGCCCATCTGAGCCTGCATGCCCAGCCCTCCCGAGCCATCAAGGTGTGCCATCAACCTCCTGACCCTCTTGGCATTATCATCCTCTGCCACACTGGCCAAAGCATAACATCATCATGGAAGATGAAGAAAACATCCCCACCTTGGATAGCCAGGGCAGGACACTTGCTAAAATAGCCACCAGATCAGGCTGGGTTACATTTCACATGGGTATAACCCCAATCGTCATGCAACTATTCCTATTCTGGACAGTACTACCACTCGCTGCTGGCACCTTCACTGTCGAGATCCTCCCTTGTGCCACAATATTGTCAGTGCTGGTGGAGGATGCGAGGCCTCCCTGAAGTCCACTTTGCTTCCTCCTGGGTCCCTTACTTCTACATCTTCCTAGATGTCCCTGACTTCTACAACGCTTCATAACAAGGGGAAATGGAAATGCCACCCTGGGTTCCACTCCCATTCACCTAGCCCTCTCCACCAGAGCCACTGGTTCACTGGCCTGGCCCCCGGGGCCAGTGGGTGCAAAAGGACAAAACATCTCATCCATGGTATACATTCTGCTCATTAATGCCTCCAAATTTATCCTCTGCCGTTACACGATAAAACCTTTTTTAGTGCCACCTGGCACCCTGTCCCTGGGCCCAAACACGGACCAAACAAGAATACTGCCCATCAAGTCTCTGCCATGGGCTGTGGTGCCAAATCACTCTATGGCATGCAGAACACCGAGGCTAAATCCAAGCCTGCCTGGAAGAATGAGCCCCACAATGAGAAACAAACTGGCCACACAAAAAATCCTCTGCCGGTAGGGCAATTGCTCAGAAAATCAGATCATCAAGACAGAAACACCAAGCCCAATCCCATAAAACTTTGTAGGAACATGAGCCACCAAATGAGCCCTTTTGTGTATATAGGTAGGTTGTCCTAGAAACACCACAAAAACAACACTGCACTCAAAATATAACTCAGTCAATGCCCTTATATAAAAAAAGGCCCTTGCAAATGTGCTGCCCAGCAGAAGCAGAAAACCTTGTGCAGGCTTACCCCAAAATCACTGGTAGTACCCACACAAGATGCCCAGTTCTTATCAACACGTGATGCTGAATTCACAGCTTAGAAAATGCTCTTCCTGGAAATAAAATAAAAATTCCCCCCTTTGAGCCCCTCACCTCCGTAGCCACAGTGCGCCACCAGAGTCGCCACCGAGTGAACTGTGGGTCAGGCGAAATAAACTCAAACCCGTCCATCTCCCGGAGGCATGAGCAGTGTGTTGTGATTGCAGAGATCATCGAGTGGTGTGCCATGCAGGCACCCGTAGGGAAAACAAGGAGAGACAAGGAACAAAAATCCAGGCCAGGTTTGTGGGGTAGTGCGGGGTCTGATATGGTGACTGCATTGCGGGGCAGCGAGCGGGAAAATGCACCCATTCGCCCCCTCATGCTGCTTTTTATGGGCATGAGAGCTTTGTGGCCACAACTTCTGGGGTCACGCCCATGTGCGCCAATACTGCTGCACCTTTCTGAGGGCTGCAGCGGCTCACGCCATGCCTGAGTCTCACCACGGCACGCCACCATATGTTCGGCTCCAACACATTGGGAAAACCTTTGCAATTGCTCTTGGTCAAATCTGTCCAATGGCACAGTGAGCACGGTACCCACATCTGGTCATACCCTTCCAACTTAGGGCGACAAACGTGGGTACTGTGCTCGCCATGCCAATGGAATCAAGCTAGCCTGGCTGATGAGGGGTGATACACTGAAACGGCTCTCAGGATGCTTGTTCCCGGTCCAGGGAGGACCTGGCCTGGCAGTTCGGGCTGGACTGTTCACATGGGGTGCAGGGTCAAGAATGATTTGCATATGTCTGGGCCCAAACTGGTATGGCTTGGTGAGCAAAAAAACGATGGATTTAGGCCCAGATCTCTGTACTGGGGGTAAACGTTTGACATTGTTCAGCATTCCGTCCATCAATTGTTCTTTTTGCATTTGCCACCACGAGTGGGACGGGTATACCTAGAAGTGTGTCCCGTGCTCTCCATGCCACTACAGTCAGGCTAGTCTGACTGATGAGGGGTGATACCCAAAAACCAGTCCCAGGATGCTTGTTTCCAGTCCAAGGAGGACCTGGTCTGGCAGTTCGGGCTGGACTTTTCCCATGGGGAGCAGGGTCAAGACTGATTTGCATATGCCTGGGTCAAAACTGGTATGGTGTGGTGCACAAAACAACGATGGATTTAGGCCCAGATCTCTGTACTGGGGGTGAATGTTTGACATTGTTCAGCATTCCATCCATCAGTTGTTCTTTTGCATTAATCACTGTTTTCCAGGCAAACTGCTTGAAAAGTCAAGTGTCTCCTTTAGACATTGGTATGCTAACAATGCAGAATTAAATGCACCGAAATATTCTGCATTAAGGAAAGTAGGCATTCTTGAAAAAACACATTTTTGCTCCATAGAGTAAACATTCATCTCCGAGAAGAAATCCCTTACCCCACACCCAGGACCCTTGAGGGAATTCTATTGCCTTTCCCATTCTGCAAAGACATTCACACCAGCCCTTGACTGATGTAATTCTCCTACCATTTCCATGATGGGAAAGGGTGGAAGAGAAGCTTGTAAATGCTCTCGAAATGATGAGTTTGTGGTGTTCCCAAACTCGCAAGGCTTACCACACCTTGTAATGTCCACTTCCCACTCTTTGCATTTGAGTCACTCCTATGTAATTGTATGCAGTTATGACATTAAATTCTGGGAGAGTAAATACATGTATGCCTCCTATATATCGTTTTGAGTATACCTAGCAGGCACAAAGCCATTCATTTTCCACTGTGAACTCATGTTTACTTAAAAATTCCCTTTGTGAAAGTGCTCCAATATATATATAATTTTGCAAGTCGCTATGAAACCAGTGAATATGAGGTTTTATCTGTAACAATGAGCTTCTGAGAAAACTAATGGAGAAAGAAATAGAGGAAAATGGCAGTGCCTAAAGTGGAACGTTTAACTAGACATTCAGAATACATTCTTCTAAGGGAATGCTGCATGCCATACTCCGAATTCCAAATTCAAGGTTACCCAACTCAAGTTAAAACCTCCTCCAAAGGACAGGAACTTGAGAATTATGGAGATGATAGTGAGGGACTGAAAAAGACCAGACGTGACCATGATGTTGGTCTGTTTGTCTCTGTTAAGTGGAGTTGGTTTTCTGAATTACTCCATAGGAGCAGTCCCCTGCAATGGTTGTCCTAAGTGTATCACTTTGGAGCCAAGCAATGAAGATGGATAAAGTATAGTTGTGGACCAATTGTGACTTTGTCCCGGTCCGGTGTGACCAGATATCCACTGTTGGCGGTTTGTGCTTTTAGGCAATATTTGTGCCTAAAAATTTTAAAATGTAATATCTTTGCTTCTACTAATTGAATGTTTGTCGTTTTGGTCTTGTTTTATTTATTAAAGTAGGCTCTATTTTTCTAACCTGGTGTGGGATCTTTTTGTGCTTTGTTTCCAATGTTTTACTGTTTGAAGTGTTGCACAAATGCTTTACAAATTGCCTCTAAGTTAAGCCTGACTGCTCTGTGTCAAGCTACCAACGGGGTGAGTACAGGTTAATTTGGGGTTTGCTTGTGCCTTAACCTGACAAGGATTGTGGTTGATCATTGACCTGGGCTTACACCCCAGTCAGCCAGGAAGCCAATTTCTTACAGTGGGATTGCAGTTTTAATGTTAAGGGCTTCATTTGGATGTCAGTCAGAACGCCTCCCACCTCAGGTCAGAGGGTTTCAGACCGACATCCAAGGTTTGACTTCCGACTGCCTAATACCAATGTAGGCGGTCGGAAGTCAAACCAGCCGGTCATTCTGGTTGGCTTCCGATGGCCAGTCGGAACCGGCACGTAATCCCTTAAGGACGGCATTTCCGCCATCAGGATTACAATGTCGGTTTCCCACAGGCTTTTCATGTTGGGCTTTCCGACATGAAAAGCCTGTCGGAAAGCGACTTTCCCCCATGCCTCCACGGCCTCCGGTTGAGGTACCTGCCACATGGTGCAGGGATTTACACAAACTCCCGTTTCTCTATGGGAGCTTCTGTTGCGGGTGGAAACTGCCCACAGCACAAGTTTCCATAGAGAAATGGGAGTTTGCAACCACACCATGTGTGGTTGCATTGTAATTAGGTAATTAGGTGGGCGGAACAGCCGACCTCTGGTCGGTCGGTTCCAACACCGAATTGGTCGACATCATAATAAGGTACTAAATGTCAAACCTTAAAATGTTTGTAAAATTATGAACAATTTAATAAATTGAGAAGCTGTAGCAAATGTAAAATACAAAAATATACTTGTTTTCTACAACCCTTGAGTATCAGGAAGTACAAAGAAATTAAAGCAATCAAGATATATGCACTTTATTCAGTGTTTGCATACCTGGCATTAGATTGTTAAATATGAACACCCTGCAACCCAAATATATGACCTTTACCAATGTTAGCCGGATTGGAGTTAAAAGAGTACTCCTGACTCCTTTATATGCATGCATTTATCCCACACATATATGCACTTTCATCAATGTTTGTAGGACTGGGGTTAGAATAGTAGATGTGTGCCTAACCATTTTATATGCACTTTCCACCATGTTTCTATGACTTAGAATACTTATATTATTAAATTTGCACTCCCCCAGTGTTAGTATGACTGGAGTTAGAACAGTATATTTAAAAACCCATACATTTTCACTTTAAATTTGCCCTCTCCCCAATGTTAGTGTGACTGGAGTTAGAACAGTACATTTAAAAAACCCATACATTTGCACTTTTCCCAAAGTTTGTAGGATTTGTTAGAGTGGCAAATATGCCCCAGGCCAAATATTGTGCATTTACCCAATTTATCCAATGTTTGTAGGACCAGAGTTAGAATAGTGAATATAACTCCTAACAAATATATACTCATTCCCCAATGTTATATGGACTGGTGTTGGAATAATCAATTGTACATCCCCAAATATATGCACTTACAACCAATATTTGTAGGATTGAAGTTAGAAACGTAAATGTGCCCCTCACCTTATATGCATTTCCCTCATTAAATGTAACACTGGAGATATAATAATGAATATGCGCTCCCCTCAATATATGACCTCTACCATGTGTTCTTAGATAAAGAGTTAGAATTGCAAATGTTTTTTCTGCCAAATTTATACATATGGACATCCTACAATTTTAGTGATTGGATTTAGAATATGAAATCTGACTCCTTCATATATGCGAAATGAGCACAATATTTGTAATACCAGGCTTAGAATGGTAAATGTCACCCCACATGATCATATACAATTTTTGTATGTTTTATTTAGGAATTGTTTAAAGTTTATTATTTTTTTGTTGATCTCTGATTTGTTTTAATTTTATTTTCACCACACAGTTCTAATGAACAACTAGAGCTCTAACATTCTATTTTCATGACAAAAATGTGGCACACCTGAATGTATATTGATGGAATCAAAGATGTAAAACTAGAAGCACTTCCTTTAAAAATTAACACAATGAGGGTGTTTATTTTGTCCCGGAAATTATGGTTGGTGCTCTAGAGAGCTACCATGAGGAAATATTTTCTATGAGATTTCAGTAAAATATTTAGACATGCACATTGAAATGTACTTCCAACACCAGCAGCTGTCTGTCCGTTAACTCCCCATTAATAAACTACAGCATCACCACAGTGTTCTAAATAACAAGTAGAGCACAAACATTTTTTATTCAGGACAAAAGTGAGGCACCCCTGACCACTTTCTTGTTGAATAGGAGCTGTTGAATTTAAAGCCTTTGCTGGGTTGCAGGTTGTCATTGGGTTAAAAATGTGAAAATACTTAGGGGTATTTATAATGTACTTTAGGGGAGCTAAAAATAGTTAAAGAGGGAGGTGTCTCCATACATATACCATCCCCTTTCCACATCTGTTTACTCAGCCTACCAATCTTCTTAGTGGGTTAATTCTAAAATAGTAACATTTTGGTAGACATATATATTACACAGTAGCGGTCGCCATAGTGTAGTCATAGTTAGGTCAGAGTTTTCATAGGAAGAGCATTTTTTGTTTTGCTAATAACTTTGACATAGTTTAATGAATCTTCATAAAGCTTTCTAAAAAACTTTCAGCCACCTCTGCTCTTTCCTGAAATGTTTTTGGAGTTTGGGGTGATCTATCATGCAGGAGCTGAGAAAAAGTGGTGGTGGTGGGGGGGGGGGGGGAGTTGGTGTCCCAAAACACTGTTTTCCCATGTTAATTCCATTACAACATTTTTGGAAGTGATACAGATATTTTTGAGAAATTCACATTTAAAGTGGCTCTCATGAAGTGGTTAACATTTTTAATGATATCTGAGTGGTTGGTCCAGCAGGAGTACTGCAGGCCTATATATTGGACCATTTCTCACAACGAAGAAAAGGACAAACTAGAAGAAATAAGAAAAAGTGGGCTTTGGACTCCAATGTGGATATCTACCAAAGGCATGCTAGTGCATACTTCAACTATGGAGTACTCTAATTATCCAGTCTCGAAGGGAAAAGAAAAAAAAGGACGGGGGAAAGAAATCTAATTTCCTAATTCTGCCCTCACACACTTTTCAGTGTCATGCTTCATCATTGGGCCGCATCTAACGGCCAAGAGCAGACCAACTCACTGGGCGGAGCGCGAAAGAATTTTGTTTTTTAATATATAGTGGTGAGGAAAGAAAGTATGAATATACACAAAAGAAATAGGGAAAGAATTGTTCCCTGAAGAAGGGATCAGAAAGTGCAGAACACAAATGATAATGATAAAACTATCTAAGGGGAACCAAAGGTTACCTTTATTCCTTGTCACCCTCGATAGGGTTAAAAGTTAATCAGATACACTGGGGAATTCAATGCCCCTTTATCCTGTTTGCAGGAACCAACATGTTTCGGCCTTTAATTGCCCCCACGGGTCATAGCGGCCTTCGTCAGGGTATTGATCCCTTGGGAAAATTGTGGTCTTAACCCACACTCGGGTCTACAGATTACTTAGTCTCTGGATAGTCTACAAATCGCCAACTACGCTGATGCATAGAGGAGCCAATTACCGAGTTTATATGCTAATTGCTAAACCCGGGACCGTCGTGGATCCGTATATTGGACCACCAAATGTTTTCAAAACAGCCTTTGATAGGCAGAGAGAGTTTTTTTCTCTTGTCAGCTGACAAGAAAAATGCTCTCTCTGTCTATTTTTTGGACCAAACAATCGGGTTGGCTGGTATCAATTGAAGAAAAATGTAGCAGCCACCTGTGCAGGATGCAGATTCTTGGCCCCTATGTCCTGAACTAGTACAAAACAGAGGCAGGGTATTGACACCCTGACTTCCTGGCACTCATGAGTAGAAAACAGACGGTCCATGGCAGGGGCTAAAAATTGATAAAATTATCTTTTCATACTGTGGATACTGCAGTAGTAACAACAGACACAACACAGCCCTCCTGTGAGGTACTGCAGTACTCCTGCAGAACCAAGCTTGCATGATTCTGTAGTAGTATGTGGGTGATGGGTGGATGGCAAGACTGTTGTATCATGAAAACATTTTTTACAAACAAATATACTTGTAATGTGGAGGCTCATGGGGGACTGGGGCCCATGAAGGGTCGGGCAAAGGGCCTCCCTAAAGGCCACAGCCTGTATCCAAACACCCCTATCCACAGCCAAAGGATGCATTCAGTGGGAGGTTAAGGGCACAACAAAGGCCAACACCACACATTGCATGGTTCTAGGCCAAGCATAGTGAGGGCCAGGTACTCATCAGGGTTTGGGCACAGGGCCTGGCAAGAGTCCTGTGGCCTAACTCCTTCTGCAGATGGCCAAAGGCCAAATGCAGTGGGTTCTGGGCACCCATGGGGATTGGGCAATTGGGCAGAGACCGAGCCCTGTTGGAAATCCAACACTGCACAAAGCCAAAATATGTGCTCAGTGGGGGGGTTGAGGGAATATGATTAAAAAAACAGGATTTACCTGGAAAAAAACAAAGGTTAAAATGGACCTGGCACAAACCAGGATTGATCGTTATAAATATGTTCGCAAATTGAAACTTGCCAAGATATTCTCAGAAAATCAAAAGATGGTTGAACACAAAAAATAAATGGAAAGACCAACGAAGAATCTAGCAGCAAAAGACTCTAGTGATTTCATAATACTGATGGAATTAGATAAAGACATAAACACACAGAGTAAAGAACTAGAAGCATATTGTCCACAACTGGGTGCTGGCACAAGCGGCAAAAATGCAAAATCAAGATTCTACCCACAACTGCTACCTGGAAATAAAATAGACACCTTCCATGATGCTGTGATTAAAGATTTATATCATCTAAAAAAACAAAAACACAGAGATAACTTGACGATTAAGGAACGCAAGGCCTTGACTGAACTCAAAAAAGATGACAATATTGAAATAAAAATGGCTGACGAAGGTGGAAACATTATTGTCATGGACAAAGATTTCTATATGCGAGAAGTGCATTCTCAACTGTGAAATATTGAATATTGCGAACAATTGAAAGAAAATCCCACACCAAAGTATAAACAAGAATTAGACAGCAAACTACTGGGTTGGCTGAAAGATAATTTACTTGACAATGATGAAGTAAAATACTTAATGACGGAACATCCTACAACAGCAACAATATAGTTCCTACCAAAAATCCATAAACATACAACTAGACCACCGGGGAGAACCATTATATCTGCAAAAAGAGCATTGTTAGAACCAATTGCTAACTACGTGGATGGCTATCTGTTACCATATGTCAAAAGTTTAACATCATACTTACGAGATACAAGTGATCTGTTACAAACTGTACAAGAAATTTCATGGTTACCAACATACAAACTAGTCACAATGGATGTGATCTCGTTGTATACCAATATAAAAAATGATATTGGAAGGACTGCATGTGATTACTTTCCTCGAGAACGTAACATCCACTATGCTAACCATAACAAGATGGTAATGGAAATGATTCGAATATGTCTGACCCAAAATATATTTATGTTTGGTGAGGAACTTTACCAGCAAGTGAAAGGAACCGCTATGGGTTTTTCTTTCAGCCCCAGTTATGCGTGTCTAACTATGGGCTGGTGGGAACAGAAGCTGGCATGGCATCCCAACAATGACAGGATTGTGAATTAAACCATAATGTGGCTGAGATACAGTGACAATATCTTCATAATATGGGATGGCTCTAACGAATAGTTTGAGAAATACTTAAAAATTCTAAATAGTACTGAAGCCAACCTGCATTTTACCTACACCATCAGTGATGCCAGGGTAGTCTTCTTGGATACGGAAATCTATATCCTTGAAAATAAATTGCACACGACACTGCATCAACAGCTACCAATGCATCACTCCATGCGGAAACTTTTCACCAAGCTACACTGATCAACAACATCCATTACGGTGAATTCTTGAGGATACGACGGATATGTTCCCAAGAGGAGGAATGGCATAAACACAGTCAGCAAACTGCTAGTCGTTTTAAAAAAAGAAATCACAACAAAAAAGTAATAGCTACCTGCCTACTAGGAACATCAACCCAATCAAGATCGGAAATAATCAAAGAACAAAACAAAGAATTGGATGAAAAGATAAAACAAATCATGAACATCTTACGCAAGAACTGGAATATACTGCATTTAGACCCAACCATTTCTCAAATTGTGGGAAACCATCCGAGCCTCACATTTCGGAGAGCAAGGAACCTGAAAGATATATTGGTTCACAGCCATTTCAAAGCTAAGAAACAAGATACATGGCTGAAAACAAAGGGGTTCTATAAATGTACCAACTGTAAAGTGTGTCAGATTGCGAAAAACACTAAAGAGATTTGAATGGCCAACCAAAATACTTGGAAAATGGATCAATTTATCACATGCAAGAGTCAGTTTGTCATCTACATTATTGAATGTCCCTGTACTCTTAAATATGTGGGGAGCACAATCTGCGAATTAAAGAAACGTATTTTGGAACATATGAGGGCAATGATTAATACGGACCGAAGTAATGCAGTCACCAAACACATGGAAACATTCCATGGAGGAAATTGGAAACAATTTAAATTTTATGCGGTGGAAACAGTAGAACGCCACGTGAGAGGTGGCGACAGGGAAGGAATTTTAAGACAAAAAAGAATCTCGTCACATTCTTGCATTCCGCATGCCAACTCCCAATGGTTTAAACCAAGATGAGGAAATGAATTCACATCTGTAATTAGGGACTCTCCCCCTGTATGTAGACTGATATAGTTATTTCTTTCCTCCCTGTCACAATGGTTTTAAATGGTAACTATCACTCACTTGTGATTCTCACTATGCAAAGTTTGTATGTGTTCCGTGATTGATAAAGATTGGTCCTGTAAGTATGTTGTGATGCTAAACCAACGATTACTGTCCACAAGGAGGTTTTGTTCACTAAACACATGTGAATCTAGTTTGTTTAGTTCTAGAAAAATACACCAATATTGTGAGCCCACCAGAGACGAGATTTTGAATCATACGGGACTTTCCCAAAAATGTTACAATTGCAAGTTTCTAAACATAGATAAATTACCTAGTCAAGAGGATTCAACTAGACACTCACAGTGATCACATATCACCTCAATAGTGGGACAAAAGTGATGACTGATTGCTCATAACTACACCACTGAATTTGGGAAGTTATTAATTAAATTAAAACAAAACAATTATATTCTCAACAAAAAGGGCCAAATAAAATCGTAACCAATGCAGAACACATACGTGGTTAATTTTATGTACACTTACACTTTTTGATGGTTGGTAGTTTTCACATATGGGTAGGTTTTAATCACACACACTACATCTACCACAATGCAAAGAGCTGAACTAAAGGAAGTGATGTAACTAATCCTTGTTAGCATATAACATTGGTAGATTTGATGCTCTTTGTTTGACCCGTGATCAAGGTCTTTGAAAGACCGAAACGTGTTGGGCTGCGTTGGATTGTTTGGGAATGTTGTTGCCAGGAAAATAAAGAAACTGGAGACCAACTATACCCGTGAGTGCGTGTGGAATTGTTTCCGTTGGAAAAAACTTGCTATGATTGAAAACGGCATAGCTCTGCCATATCCGCGAATTGCACCACCTCAGAGCGCCTTGTGTGCTAGGAAATCGAGCCGTTGCGAGTTGAATATATAGATATATATATATATATATATATATATATATATATATATATATATATATATATACCTACTAGGTAGTTATAGTTAGCACCTAGTTTCCATAAGAAAAGCATTTTTTGATTTGGATATAACTTTGGTGTCGTTTGACCAATCTTCTTGAAATATTCCCAAAAAAGTGTCAAGGTGGGTTCTATTGTTATGGAAAGTTTGGGGATGATCTGTTTGGTGGGGACTGAGAATTTGGGGCGTGAAATAAGATTGCATTTGTAATGTTAATTTCTATAGGAACCTTTAGCCGCTCCTACAGCCTGAACCGCTGAACGGACTTACACCAAATTTGGCAGAGAGGTAAATGTTGGTTCAAGGAAGTGCCTATTGCTTATTTGGTGTAAATCCATTCAGTAGTTGTTGAGAAATGTAAGTTTAAAAATATAGTGATATCTCTGGCCGCTGGTATTTGGCGGTGGTTTCGCAATGAATCACAAATGCACGCGCCAACGCGAATGATCTAATTGGCTGGACACAACCTGAACAGAAAGCTGCGGCCTCCATTTTATCTATCGGGAATGGTTCCCGGGGCTGAAAATTTCTGAAAAAGCTAACATAAGGGGCCAAAGTAGAGGTACTCTGATCCCATGTTTGAGAAATGGGGGTGTTAGTGACAGTAGTTATATGTCCAAAATTCATTTTTTAATCGTGCATGATATCCACAGCGATGCTGCTACTACCATCACGGGGTCATCATGACTATCAACGTTGTTACGAATATTGGTGAAAATATAAAAAAATATATCAGGGAATCATTAATACGCATTGTTATAGAGATATTGAGATTTTGATGAATGTTTTTATAAAGTTATTTATATAGTGAGTTATCTAATGTTATGGTAAGAAGTAATTATATAGTTATAATTTTTTAATGTGGTGGTGGCTATTGAATTCCTGCTTTTGCGATGTAACCACAGGGATCACGATTATCAACGTCATCCCAATCTCCGGCCTCACCACGAAAATGGAAAATAGGTTTCAGAGATGGTTGTTCTAACGATACACTAGAAAAACATGAGTTTGAAGTGTACAGTAATAAACCCCTAGTGTGTAAAATACTGTAATATGTGTGCATATATGTGTTTTCACTTTATGGAGTAGGCGTGATCGTCACGGTTAACAACGTCGTTGTGATGTCCGGAATAACCACGAAAACGGAAAATGGGTCCTAAAGATGGTTGTTAAAGAAACTTAGTACAAAATTCTGAGTTTAAACATGCTTTGAAAGAAGTATGTGTATAGTAATATGTGTGGGGCAATGTTCAGAATGAATTTTTTTACATATTATTTTTGGATATGTTGGGGGTCATTGAATGTCTGCTTTTGTTTTCTGCATTTGCCACGTGTCCGGGGGGATCCCGATTACCAACGTCATCGCGGTCTCCGGAGTCACCGCAAAAATATAAAATAGGTTTTAGAGATGGTTTTTATAGAAACTCTCTTGAAAAACATGCCTTTAGAGAATTATGTAAGAAAACCCTAGTGTGTAAAATACTGTAATATGTGTGGATATATGTGTTTTACAATTTATGGAAAAGGTGCAATCATCGCAGTTAACAATGTCATCACGATGTCCCGAATAATTGTGAAAACGGAAAATAGGTCTGAAAGATGGTTTTTAAGAAACTTAGTAGAAAAATAGGAGTTTAAACATGCTGTGAAAGAAGTATGTATATAGTAATATGTGTAGGGCAATGTTCAGAATGGATTTTTCTCATATTATTTTTGGATATGTTGGTGGTCATTTAATGTCTGCCTTTGTTTTCCGTTTTTGTGACATGTCCGATGTTGTCACGAATATAAAAAATGTAAAAGAAAAATAATAACGCTTATTAATCCACTGAAGAAAATACAAGCTTATAAAAATACCCCTAATAGAGCCATTTTAGATAGAAAATACAATTTAAAACCCTTCAAAATTCTATAGAAAAATCATAGGTTACATGGACATTATAGTTGGAAAATAGAATTTGAAAAACCTTAGAAATTCACTGAAAAAAATCAAAGGTTACAGGGACAATTATAGTAAGGATTTAACATCTAAAAAACCTTGGAAATTCACAGAAAAAACCAAAGGTTACAGAAGCGTTATAGTTAGAAAATAATATTTAAAAAAAGTAGAAATTAAGTGAAAAAACCAAAGGTTACAGGGACATTATAGTTAGGCTGATATTGCACTAATAAAAACCAATGAAATTCAGCATTGATAGTTATCTGAGCTAACTGTAACACGCGCCCCCAAAGCACTGCTTATGACCTCACATATTATATCACTCATGACATGGTCAGTGACATCACTGCTGACATCACTGATGACATCTCAAATTACATCACTGATGGCATCACTGATGGCATCTTCCACAGAATCTCTGACACACCCACTCACACCCTCATACAATCTTTCATACAGCCACTCCAACTTCCACAATACCATTCTCAAAACCATTGACACATCCTAACCAGTACTTACATACCCACTCTCTGATTCATAAGTCTACACACACATCCACTCAGTCAGCCATACAGCCACTCATGCACCAACTCACTCACTAATTCAGGGGCTGATTCACAGAACTAATCTGAGATAAAATCCTAAACTTACTACTTTTGGTATTCACCGAAGACATTTAGTAGTAGTAAAGTTAGGACTCCTAACTTTACTACTACTAAACTAAGACAAAATCCTAACTTTATGACTTTTGGTATTCACAAAATGCATTTAGTAGCAGTAAAGTTAGGAGTCCTAACTTTACTACTACTAAATGCCTTCTGTGAATATCAAAAGTAGTAAGTTTAGGATTTTATCTCAGGTTAGTAGTAGTAAAGTTAGGAGTCCTAACTTTACTACTACTAAATGCCTTCTGAGAATACCAAAAGTAGTAAATTTAGGATTTCAGCTCAGATTAGTTCTGTGAATCAGCCCCACAGCCACTGATATATCCAGTAATACACCCATATAGCCACTCACACATTGTCAGTCACTCATAGAGCTACTCACATATCTACTCACTCACCTAGAGAGTCACTCACACAGCCATTTACTCACCTTTACAGTTATACATACTCACTCACTTATTCATACAGATACTAACACATAC
The DNA here is from genome assembly GCA_963921515.1 of Calotriton arnoldi. Taxonomy (NCBI): domain Eukaryota; kingdom Metazoa; phylum Chordata; class Amphibia; order Caudata; family Salamandridae; genus Calotriton; species Calotriton arnoldi. Next base: position 69,775 of record CAWUFW010020968.1, read on the forward strand.
TTACTCACCTATACAGTCACTGACACAAGCACACCCTCACCCATTCAGCCACTATCGCAATCTTCCACCCACACATACAGTAACTCATATACTCCAACACTCACCTATACTGGCTTTCACATATCAGGGATGTGCCTTTTCATTATTTGGTGTAAATCCATTCAGTTGTTTTCGAGTTATCTAAAGAAATTTCCAGTTGTACACATAGGGACACAGAGGATCTGCAACCCCTCCCAATCTTGTGCTGAGACCTGATTGGCTGCCAACACTTCAAACCATGAAGTGTTAGCTGCCATTTGGGATTCAGCTTTAAGCTGAGTCCCAGAACAAAATGTTAAAAAAATAGAAAGAAGGTAGGGTATGGTAGGAATACCCTGATCCCCTGGGGAATGCTTGTGGGGTGCCTGAGGGACTCCACCAGGCACTAAAAGCATTTTCTTTGTCAATTTTGCCATGAATGTGCACTGGATCTGCGAATCTGGGCAAAATTGACAAAAAAAAGATGTGCAGTTTCCTACATGTCTTAATGAGGAGGCCCTGAATGGGCCTAATCCCAGGGGCATGTTCAAATCATAATTAAAGGAGGGGGGCTCCCAGGGCCCCCCTCCCAGGGTATTTATGTACCCCTGGGACTGCCACCTCCCCGGGGTTTATTACACTACGTGAAGCCATTTGGGCCCTTGGGCCCCAGGGACCTTTACATCCTTGGGGCCATTTCAAATGAATTAGGGGATCCATACAGAACCCCATGCCCTGGGGCCCACCACCTCCCCAAGGCTTAAATATTTGTACTGGGAGGGCATCAAGGACCCTTCAGGCCCCGGGGGCCACCACCTCCCTTGGGGCCAAAATACCAAAATGGGAGGGAGGTTGCGTGGCCCCCCTCCTGGGTCTTCACGGCCTGGACCTCGATTAGCCCTTTTAAATAAAAGGAGAGGGGCACACAGCCCTCCTCCTGGGCCCAATAATGGCCCTAGGGCCGGCTCCTGCAATGTCCCGGGGTGCCCACCTCTGGGACATTGCTGTTTGCTATGTCCCGGTGTGCCCACCCCAGCACATTGCTGTTTGCTATGGCTTGGTGGGAGCACAGTTCCCGCCAAAGTAAATGCTGTAACAGGATGGGTCCTTGGGGGCCATCTACCCCTCTTGTTGCCTCGAGTAAGTCCCACACAGCGGGATTGCTAAGAGGTCTTAGGAGCCCACGCTCCCATTTCCACCACTCTGCAATCGCGCCTCCTGGTACACTACTGGTTGGGGAGTAAAGTCCACTTTACTCCTGAGGGACCTTGGGGGCCAATAAGCTCTCCTGGAACTTCCTATATATCCTACACAGTGGGCTCCCTGAGAGGAGGTTGGAGGCCCAGCCTGCTTTCTCCACCACTCTTTAAACATGACTACAACTTAAAAAAAAGAAATTCACTGAAAACAAACAAAGGTTACAGGGACATTATAGTTAGGAATTCGCATTTCTAAAACCTTAGGATTTCACTAAAAAAACAAAGGTTAGGAGGACGTTATAGTTAGGCATTAGCATTTAAAAAACCTTAGCATTTCACAGAAAAAACATAGGTTAAAGGGACATTATAGTTAGACTCAGATTTCACTTGTAGAAAACCAGTGATATTCTGCAGTTATAGTTAGTGAGCTAAGTATAACTTGCGCCCACGCAATGCACTGCTTATGACCTCAAATATTACATCACTCATGACATGGTCAGTGACATCACTGATGACATCACTGATGACATCTCAAATGATATCACTGATGACATCAGGCAGAGAATCTCTGATGTACCCATTCACACCCCCATGTAACCTTTCATACACCGACTCCAACTTTCACACTACCATTCTCAAACCCATTCACACACCCATACCAGTACTTCCATACCTATTCACTGATTTTTAGTACTACACACATATCCACTTGCTCACCCACACAGACTCTCATACATCTACTCACTCACTAATACAGCCAATGACATTTCTACTCATACACCCATACAGCTACTCACACACTGAGTCAGTCACCCATAGAGCTACTCACAAACCTACTCACTCACCCATACAGTCAATCACACAGCCAGTACTTACCCATATACTTACACACACACAGCCACTCACTTACTCATACAGATACTAACACATACTCACTTACGTAAACAGTCACTGACACAAGCACACATACAAACACCCATAAAAAAACATTATTAAAACTAATGAATAACAAAGGAGCAGCCGGAGCTGCTCATTTATTATTCACTGCCCCCAAAAAGGTGTGCCTCATAATGGCCTGTGATTACTTTTTATATATATTTTTAGATCCTGGAGCAGGAACACCACCAAGCATTTTCTTAATGCTGTGGAGGGCTGTAGGAAACTCAGCAGCCGCCAAGCACCATAAAAAAAAGAGTAAGGGCTTGATTATGATCTTGGCATATGGGATACACTGTCACAAAAGTGACGGATATGACGTCCACTGTATTACGATTCTATTATACCCTATGGAACTCGTAGTATGACAGACGGGATATCCATCACGTTTGTGAAGGAGTACCCCATCCGCCAAGGTCGTAAACAGGCTCTAAGTCTCTTGGTCATTGATCCATGACCCCAGGAGAGCTCACCATATTGTTTCAAAGCACACTAAGCTGGAGCAGTATGCTCTTCACCTGGAGTGCAGGGGCCACTTGTGGTTGGCTCCATGTCTACACCTAGTGGCCTGAACAATGTTGAAAAAAGACATGTTTTTTAAAAATACTTAATTGAATTTATTTTTTGACAATCACTAATATTAAACATTACAATGCACAACATTATAAAATATACGTTTGATTACAGTTATTGGTGTTTTTTTGACAAAGCCAATATGTCTGCTTTATATACGCTGATGTGCTCACCCCTTAATAAAGCTGGTCTCTTTTTATATTTTGGTGTCCTGACCCGTTGACCAAGCCAGACGGTCTGCCTTACTTAAAATGACATCCTTTATATTGTTACCTGACATAGCTGGTAGTAGGCCATATGTGGTGGGGGAGGTGGGTGACTAGGGATGTTGGGCCAGGGACCGGTCCTACACCCAACCCCATGCCAGACATGGCTGTGGGGCTGAGGTCCATGGGGGACTGGCGTCCACAAGAGGTTGGGCACATGGCCTGGCTAGAGGTCACACCCTGTGTCCAAACACCTCTGTGCACAGCCAAAGGATGCATTTAGTGGGGGGTTGAGCTCCCATGGGGTGTTGGGTGCAGGGCATGGTATTTAACATTTTAAAAAAATGGAAATTCACTGAAAAAGCTGAAGGTTAAAGTGACGTTATAGTTTAGAATTGTAATAAAATGTTACTTTAAGTAAAAAAAAAACTTGTAAAAAGAGGACACATTTTCTATAAATTCTCCAATATCTTGCTAATCAGTGTCAGAAAAAAGTCTGGTATACTGTGTACAACATATACCTCCAACAGCAGCAACCTGTTGATTCTCCAGTGTTCTACTGCACCTTCACCACAAAGTTCTAATGAACAACTGCAGCTTTAACATTTTGTATTTATTACAAAAGTGTGGCATATCTGAATAGCTTCTTGATGGAATCCAAGCTCTACATCTTAAAGTGTTTTCTTTATATACCTTTTTATATGAAGAAAATGAGGAAGACTTTTTCATATAAATGATGGTCGGTGCTCTAGCAAACTAAGATAATGACACATTTTCTATGAGTTTTCAAATATCCTTATAAATGTCAGTTGAGCATTGTTTCATGCAGAGTGAAACATATACTTCCAGCACCAGCAGAAGCCTGTCAATTACTCCCTAGTGCTCACTTGCAGCTTCCCTGCAGCGTTCTAAAGAACGACTACAGTGCTTGAATTTTATGTAAAACCAAATATAGCATTCCTGAATGTTATTGTTAGAATAGGCAGTGCTGAAATTAAAGCCCTTCCTGAAGAGCAGGCTAAATTAAATGGCCATTGAGATGTATGTGTTTTTAGTAATGTGAGGATTTGAGGCATAATATAATTTTAAAGGGGATAAAAACAGTAAAAGATAGAGATGTCTGCATAAGTGCTGCTTTCCACATCTGCTTACACTCCCGACATATCTTCTCCATCACTTAACAACTCATTAACTTTAAAATAGTAAACTATTTGGTAGATAAGCTTTGTGAGCAGCAGCGGTTGGACACCCACAGAGGGATGCCTTCTGAGGATTGGGCACAGTGACTTACCAGGTTTATGCTACAAAACAAGACAAATAACTGAAAGGGGAACATCTAAAAGGAGAGTCTAAACCTTATCCACTCGAAACATATGAGGTCATGGAGAGGGTCTCAATTATAAAGCCAATTATCAAGGCAATTACTCTGGCAAGAAAGGTATCAGCCAGCTGAGGCTCTACCATAGTTCAGTTATTAAAAAATGGAACAGTGCTACACTCTAAATTATTTATTGCAAACTAAGTCCAGTTCGGTAACCAAAATTCAGCCTAAAATCGTGCTTCATTAAATGTTGGATTGCTCAAATGGGAACAGGTGTATTCCCAAACAAAGATGTATATTTATGAAGATTGTGGTGCAGGTCAGCACAGCAAGTCACCTTGCTACACTACCCTGCATCACAGGGAAGGGGCAGGAATGTGCTGTATTTAAGGAATACAGCGCATTCCTGTCCTTCCCCCCTTGCACTGGCACCCTTTAGGCAGCCTAGCACCAACACAGGCACCCTTGCACCATAGGTGTAAAGGTACCTGCGTTGAATGCAGGATTGTTTTTGTGTAAGAAGGGGCACCTTCCTGCAAAAAAAAAATAATGAGAGGCATATTCCTCCATCTATGTGTGCTGAGAAAGAGGAATTAACAAGGAGAAATAAAGATATTTCGCTTTATTATGTCTCTCCTGGAGAGGTGAAACTTTTGACGCATTCCCAGCTTTACAAGGTCTTGTAAATCAGGAAATGCGTCAAAAACCATTGGAGTTGCATGAGAACATCAACGCAATGCCCATGGAAAGCCTTCTTGCTCAGAGTAATACAACGAAGCAGTTTGTGCTGCGTTGCCTTCCTACAGTTTTATGATGCAAACCTCTCATAAATATGTCCCGAAATTTTGAACAATTCCTTTAGCATGCTTAGCTGGACAATTAGTCCCAGAATGGATAGTTCATTTCTCTAATGCAGTGTTGTTGACTTTGAAATCATATTTAATAAAGCTTTGCTGTTGTTTGAACTCAATGGCATAATAATAACAAAAATGTACTATGATGTGCACTTATCAGGAGACGTGAGTGGTAGTGCATACATATAGTGATGATCCAATCTCTAGGGAGAGTGGCTTCCAGATAAAGGTTTTGGCAAGTGTGCTCTTTAACACTATTTCTATTTCACTTATCCAACCCTGATTTGGGTCGCACACTACTTTGAACGGGTAACCATACCCCAAAATAGTGTATCAAATGATTTCTGGTACTATTTTAAGCAAGCTGACAACACTGTCCTAGTATGTCTTAGCCCACATGCACATACGTGCTTGTTGTGCATATTGAAGTAATATAGTCATCTTATTTGGACCCTGCTAAATCACACCAAGTCAAAAGTTCTGATATTTGCATTGTAGAGAAAATACAATGTCAATGATCAGGAGAGTGTCCAAAAATATGACACTCAAGCACACACAGTCCATATATCTTTTGTTAATACTCTTCCTTGTACGGTTCTCTTGTAGTAGTTAAATCCAGTCCAAGCAAGCATAGTACTCCAAACTACAAATGCATGTCAAAATATACGTTCAATGGAGACTAATGCAAAGATAGATGTATTTTCAAGAGATGAAAAAGGACACGAAGAGAAGGTTAAAGGTGCGGGCACTTACCCCCGACAAGTGGGTCCTTTCTTAGGATTACTTGTAGGCTCGTCTACCACTGGGACAACTTATACTAAGATGCGTTTTACGGACGGATACAATATTATCTAATATACATGAATAGAATACATGGAGAGACTGCAATAACAATATGGACCTTTATCCATGCGCACAGGTATGACTTATCCCCAGATTACCTACGCCTACAGCTTGGTGTTGAGAATATGGGCACCGTGCTACTTTTCAATTGATATTTAGCATGCTATTATCAATCACACACAACCCTTTGTGGTTTTTCTTCATCAGAATATTTGTATAGGTACTGTCAAATTCTCAACAAACCGTTATATATTCACTTCATGTTCCAAGCTGGAACAGGAATACCGATTTTACAAATCATCCTCTTCCTTTCGGTATCCCTTATTTCTGGGAAGCATGCACACTAGTCACAGACATAAGGTGAAAGGGTGACTGTTCAGGCATGAGATGATGGCACTAATTTTAAGTATTATGAAATAGATAACAAATTGTTAGTAATAGTGTAATATGATCTTGTAGCCTTGAAAAAGTCCAGGAGGACTAAACACGTGTTGGCTGCGGTGTTTTTGGACAATTTTGTCTGCTTCTGAAGTAAATAACAAGTTTGGAGTACTATGCCTGCTTTTGGCACATACAGCCAGAGTACATTTACCCACTGGAGCATAGGTCCCTGCACCTACAGGAGGCAACGTCATGGGGCACATCAACCTATACCACCAACACAAACTGGTACTTAAATATGGACAGAAGAGGGTCTCATATACTACATTGTTATCAGACAACCCTTAGATATTTTACATAGATTTTATGAAAACTCTCAAAGATGTGAACTGAACTAGGACATTTTGTTCATTATAATTGTAACTTAGACTGTAAACTAAATACACTCCTATCATTTTAGGCCCTGTGACGTTGTCCAGAAAAACACACCCAACATCAATCTCTGCTCCACATACGGGTGTGACATCTGGTCAGGCACCACACACTGGGCAGATTGTAGATCCTGGTAAGTACACTTAATAATGAATTCACAAAAGGCTTATCCTCTTAAAAATTGATGAAATGTCAGCCGTATTAGGGTTGTGTCTAATATCACTGTTGTCACTCATCTGCATATGCCCAGATATGGCTCATAAGAGTATACTACTTCATAACATGTTGGAAAATGAAAGGATGACTCTAAATGCATGTTAAGAGAATACAGTACATACCAAATTGTTTATATTGTCTCGTCTAAAGAGGACTGGCCACAAATGGGTTGAAATCCCATAACAAGGATACTCACTAACAAATTTGTAGGGGCCAAAATGTATGCTCATTGATGTGACTGAGGGCCACACTGATGCCAGCAGAGTGGCAGTTGGGGATTGGAGAGGGGGCTGGTAAAGTGGGTGTAGGGGAAGCAAATCATATATATCTGGTGGCTGAACTGCACAACATGAAACCAGTCAACTTGGTTTCAATCCCAGCTTCCCACTTGATCAAATTGTGTGATCTTGGCCAATTGTTTCTTTTCACTTTCCCTCCTCTTTCTTTATGAGCACATATAAGCGAGCCTTTAAATACATGACTTCAGGATGTGTGCTGTACAAAACCTTCTCCAGGGTTAGATTAAATAAAATATGATGTTGTTTTTGCATAATAGGAACACAGGTCACACAAAGAATGCACAATAAAAAATGATTTACCTCTTGGTTCACTATGGGCATTGTTGTCCTGTGGGTGTGGGGGCAATTGGAAGATTGCATGTTACCAAAATCTTGTTTGACAATTATTCCTATTAAAAATTACTCTGCAATGCACTGATATGATCTGATTTACAAAGGCGAAACAGTTCTGCTTGTTGATAAACACACTTTTAGAATTTTGAAGAGACTTCATCATAGTTTTGCACTTATGCTGCAATATGTCCCCAAAAATGAAGGTGTTTCTAAAGGTAAGGGATGCAGGACACCCTAGTTACTTCCTTTCTTTAGCTTTCATTAACCTTCAAATGCATGTTTGCCTGTTAATGCAATATCTCTTTAATGTTATTGCAGTGTTGAGTTAACAGTAGCCCAGTGTTGCTGTTGACCAGGGGGCAGCGTGAAAAAGTCAGAAGGGCCACATGCAGCCCCCAGGCCATACATTGAATATCACTGGTCTATACTTATGACATATACATGTTAGATTATTACCATCATCCTTTGTATTGAAATATGGCTATGCATGGCACGTTATAGCTGCTTTCAGGACTTCCTCAGTGACCAGACAACATCTTCCAGGGGTTTGGGAGACATCCTGGCTGCAGCATTCAGACCCACTATCATCCGTCCATCAGGTAAGTGTGGCATATTGTGTTGTAAACTATTGATTCCCAAGTGTGCATGATAACCAACTTGTGAAAGGATTTTAGCAGATATTGCCATTTTTTGTAGCATCTGAAGTTGGTGTGTAGTATGTTCTCAACATAATCAGTGATGTCTGTATTTATTTTGCATGTTCACATATAAATCATGCTGAACATTAATTATGGTGTCACTTCCTTCTAAAGCTGCTGGATCGAGGGCTACATCTTCTGTAACAACACTCAAGGAGCCAGGTTCAGTATCTGACATCACAGTGTATCTCAATACCACACAGAGATATGGATGGAGCTAGTGAGTTTGAATTTTCCTTGCACATCTGCATTCAGCACCTCAATGATACAGTGTGAGCTATCATGTGCAGCGTTACAGAAACCAGGTCACATATGGAACATCAGTTGATGCAAAGATTATTTGACCCACCCTTTGTGTTGTACCAAATAATATACTAAGGCAAATACTTATCCTGTTAACCACAATCCTCCTCCAAGCGGCGATGTCAGCTGGTAGAAATGCACAAGAAGAGGAGGGTGAGGAGGAAGAATAGGAGAATGAGGAGGAAGTAGGGGAGGATGAAGAAGACAATCTGGTGCTGCCCACAGAGGATAAGTCAGATTGCCTGCATTTCCATTGTAGGCCTACTGGGCAAAGCACCAAAACCTCAACAGCTCTGGCCAGAATTGTGCCTCCCATTCCAACTCTAACTCTAATGCCCATTCCCAGCAGTCAGCCAACAAGCCACAGCATTCACCTACCCCAACACAAACATCAACTCCTCACAGCCCTCACATCCTTATGTGAGGCAGGATATTCATGCCATAGGGGCTACTCTGGCTGACATTTCAGATTCACTGCAGGAAATACGCCAAATCCCTCAGATGATTGCCAAACAGACCCGTTTCTTGGACAGGCTTGAAAACACCTGTAAAAAAAAAAAAAGCAAGGAAGCAAAATGAAATCATAGCCATCTATAGGTAAGAGAGTGCAAGACACCATGCCTTGGCTATGAAGATGATGGAGGGTAGGCTGAAACTGTTTCAAAGTCTTCCTTCACAGTCAACATATGGAGGAGACTCAAAACACCCACCTGCACCCCACTTCACCCAGCCACCTGTGCCACAATCAGCACAGGCACACCTCCTACGTACACAGGCACCACCCTGCACATGCCCCAACTGCATAGTAATGTCGCCCTTTCCCAGTCACCCCGCCACCTGTACAGCAAATATCATCATGTGTACAGGCACCTCCCCTACCTGTACAGGCACCCTCACCCCTACTACAGGTACCTCTCTCAGGTGTACCAGCACCCTCACCCCCTGTACAGGCACCTCACCCACCTGTACAGGTACCCTCACCCTCTGTACAGGCAACTCTATCCCCTGTACTGGGACCTCCCCCTACTGGACAGGCTCCCTCAAACCCTGTAAAGGCACCTTCCCCACCTGTACAGGCACCTTCATCCCCTGTACAGGCACCCTCCCACCTGTACAGGCACACCTACCAGCTGTACAGACAGATGCACCATACCCACCCACACATCGGCATCAACACAAAAAACACACTAACTCACAGAGAACCATACTACCCCAATTGCGAATTTGCAAGAGAGATCCCCCATAATCACTGTACAATATAATACCCCAATATTTGTAAATAAAAAGTTCTTCTTCACAAGTCAATACTGAGATGCATAGCAGTTGATGATGGTCAATTGATTACCCTGGTTGTAGGCCATAAATGTGTCGATAAGTGTGCAAGTGAGCCATGTAGATTTGTAGGACCATCTGTGTAACAAGGTATCATGTTGAAAGCATAGCTAAACAACTACCAATGTTGACTTCCATAGTTTGAATCCAGCATATACAATGAACTACACAAGAGAGACATATTGTTAAAAATAATTTTTCTATTTTTTTGGAAATAAATTAAATTACAAAACTGTCCATTGGAAAGGGAGAAAGCAAAATAAATAATGATCTTCAGGCAGAATGGGCAAGGGGACTTGGAGGGGGTTGGGCAAAATAAATAAACACATCAAGAAGCTTTAGGGGAACCAGTCTATCCATATGGGGAAAACAAAAAGTCCTCAGTCCACACAGTTCAGTCACTGGTCATCCTCACTGTCCTCCTTTTCCAAAATGTGGAGATATATTTTGCTCCTGTGGCCTCAACTGGGCTGGCGGTTGTAGGACCATACACCCCACGGGAGTGGTAAATATGAGGGGTATGAGGGGCAGTAGGTGGAGTAGCATAATTGTAGCTCCATCCTTCTGTATTCGGTTAGGCCACATTTATATGTATTTACACTTGGCCTTATTTACTCGTGAAACACAATAATACTAAAGAGATATGGTGCACTGAAGTGCAGCTATTGTGCGTGCATACTAATGTTTTCCTTTTCAGAAACATCTGGACTGCTGATATTAATCTTTTATTGGTTTAGATTATAAGGTGGTACGCTAAAATGCATTTAATGCATTGCATTCGCCAGGGATTAGTGACAATGAATTACATGTGTGTTTAATGCTTTCCCTTCAAATTGTGACCAATTTTAATTTTTCCTTAATAAAATTTATTAGTTATTGTGCCACATATAGGAATACTGCACAATATAGCGTGTTAATAAAGATTTCATTTATTGGATTATATGTAGATTATAGAACTAATATAATTGAACAAGAAATGTTAATTTAGCGTAATTCTGGGTCTTAAGCTTAGTTGAAACAGTTAATACTACAGTCAAAGTTGTTTTTCTCCATGTTTTTCTCCTTTGCAGGTGCAGACCAAAGGTATTAGTTAGTTAGTGAAAAGCACATTTTATTTCAGAGATATAGAGGCGAGGAAGAGCTGGTAAGGTCAAATGATTTTAATGAAGAACAAAGAGAGTGTTACCAGTTGGTACATCTCAGAAGAAGGGAGGAACCAAGGACGCTTTGGAAGAAGAGACTGAAATATGGGAGTAGTGTTGAAGGTGTCTAGTTCTTTTCTGGGAACTAGTAAACATATTATGATGTGTATGAGGTCATGTGTTCTCAAATGTTCTTGGTGCATTTTAATTTGTGAACCCACCCTGGGTTTAGTCAGATTCCTTTGAGTCTTGGAAAGGTACCTACCTCTCTAGACATTTCTGTTTGTGTGGCTTTATGCTATACATGATTCTTTACTTATAGAACTTCTACAGAGGTTCTTATGGTGACACCTTTCTTGCTACCTTGCTTCAATAGGGTTTCCCTTATCCTTAGGTTAGGGTAGGGTTTAATCAATGCTGCAAAGCTTTTTCATGTATGTGGAGAAGGATCAAAACCATTCGACGAATTTGCCAAATTCTTTTTCTTATTTCCTGTATCGCGTCTACTGAGATACTTATATATTTTTTTCTGTTGAGGGCCAATATCGTAAGACCCTTTGGTCTCCCTTTGGTTGTTCAATACTTTTATACTATATTTGTTTGATTGATTTATATTAGTCTGGCTTTGAGTTTGTAAGAAACCTTTTAACAACAAGTTACTGACTCAGACATTTATTGAATGGTCCTAATGATCACACTGTACCTTAAGATTTAAATTGTCATTAACCTATCTTCCTCTTAAGCTACTACAAAGGTCTATTGACCAGAGTTGAATTGGAAGAAGTGTCCCAGAGTGTTCTCAGATGGTAGCATACCAAGGATGGTTAGCACCTGAAGTAGAGGGGTTGGAAAACTGTTACTTTAGATTAGTCTAGATCCAACATCATTCCCTAGTGCCCATGTTTCGAATTAGAGAATCAATGTTGGTGATGTTCCAGTGGTTCAAGAGCAAATTGTAACAGCAGAGGAGTAGGATTGTTTGTAAACTGCTTATGCTTAGCTTGCGGTGTTTGTGGTAATTGTATGGTGTCTAGTGGAGATTGTGTAATATGATGTGGTAATGCTTTAGATGATTGTGTGAGTGTAGAGCTTATTGTGGAGAATTGTTTTTGGGTCCGACATGGCCCACGCTCCCTGGATTATATTAAAAAGTGTAGAAGACACTTTATTGTAATTGTCTGTTGAGGTTTTGTGAGGTTGTTGTGATACGTCGTTGACAGCCCAATTAAGATAGGGACGCTTATCTTTTATGTGAAAGTGAGGTATGATTAGGGTGGTGGACCTTTGTGCAGAGGAAAGATGTATCTATCAGAGTGATTTCCCACAAATTGAATATATGTTTGTGTTACTTTTGTATGACGGATTTCTATTGATCCTTTAGTAAAGCAGACAATTGATATTTGTTGTTATTGCATTGCATTTAGTTGCAAGCGTGTAGCTGAAAAGAGTGCATGTGTGAAAATTGTAACGGAGGGTGAGCTGCTGCGAGGAGTGAGATTGTCCTCACAGTGTGCCAAGCTGGGATAGGTCGGTTGGTGTGAAATTGTGATGTTTTTGTCTGTCTTTGTCATGAGGTGCTGCACTGTTATTGCTTGATGATTTGGAATGAGATTTTAAGCTAAATTTTGATTTCTGTGCCAAGATGAACACATTTTAATTCAAAATGAAATATTGCAAAGTTGTAGGAGATTTGTTTTGAGGGGATGTTCAGATACCTCTTAGGAGGGGAGAAGCCCCGCCCAAGACACTACTGATCATTATATGGCGATAAATGTAGGGTTATACACATGTATTTGGCTAGAACAATGGCACAAGATAACTGAGAAAGAAGGTGCACTGACATTTCTACATTAAATTAAGGAACATTTAATTTAAGAATTATGGAAAATTTAAAGAGAATTTTATATGAGATGAAACAACAACCTAGACCTACACAATTTGGAACACTTAACTCTTGGGGGCGTACTGCTCACGCAAGAGAAAAAGAGAGATATCAGGGATGAGTTAAAAAGGCAGTGTACACTTATGAAGATGCGAGGTGGGATATAGAGCAGAACAGATAGAGAACTGCCATGATAGATAGAGCAAAATTATACCCGTAATTACAAACCAGAGAAGTGGAAAGAGGGACCGAAAACAGAAAGAAGGATAAAATACGAGAATCTGGAGAGAAAGATGAAAAGAGTGATAGTGATACTAGTGATAGTCCTTTAGATATACTAATGCCAGAATGGAGGAAGGTGGGCGGGATCACTGATGCAATATTGAAACCGAAAATATCATGATACAGAAATATCATGTCAAAAATATTGAACACAAAAATATTGTTTTTCTATACTCCTAATGGTAAGTACAAAAGTATAAAAAAAAATTGCTTTACAAAAACACACACATATACATGAATATGTGTATATTTATATACACATATATAATATAAAACTACTTTTAACAATAATAATGATAAACTATATTTTAATTTTCTAATGAGTTTTAAATGAACATATATATATATACATGTGTTCAAGGCCTCCTGAAGGCCGAAATGCATTATGGCGGTGGTGCAGGGCAAGAAATAAAAACAAATTATTGCACCATAACCTGGGTCCGCTATCGTCTATTCCTGGAGAAAGGAGTGTGAGAGGCGAAGCAGGAATATAGCAGGACCAGGCTCAATTCATTGCTTTATAACCCTTTTTTGGCACATTGGTATGTACAGACCAGGTTTAATATTCATATACGGTCTGTACATCATTTGGAAATATCTAGTGACTGTTTTATATGTTTTAGATATTTTGGATATTTTGGATATTTTAAACAGTTCACTAAATTGTGCTTTTTCAATGCGTATATTTATGATGACAATAATATATTTGTCTCTGTTTATATACATGCATTTTGGTATTTTGCAGTGTTATTTTAAGCTATTTATATACATATTTATATATAAGTATTTTTTCTATGTTCACTATGCCAAGGCATTTTTTTAAACCATCACGTGCTAGCACTGTCACTTTAAATATATGAGAGCACTCCACATGCGCGTCATGTGATCAAGGGCACTGTGTTGCTCGAAACGCATCATGGCGGTGGTGCAGGGCGTCCACAACATAAAGTAAAAATTTGCACCAGCAACGGGTCTGCATTCGTCATCTTTCCGGCAGAAAGCTCTACATGGCGAAGTAAGCGACATATATATATATATAGATATATATATATATATATATATATATATATATATATATATATTACCTACTGGCGGTCGCCAGTAGGTAGTTATAGTTAGAACCTAGTTTCCATAGGAAAAACATTTTTGGATTTGCTAATAACTTTGGCGTCGTTTGACGAATCTTCCTGAAATTCTCCCCAAAAAGTCTATCCAGGTCAGCTCCTATCCTGAAAGTTTGGGGTGATTCGTCAAGCGGGGGCTGAGAAAAAGGGGGTCCCAAAACTCATTTTCTCCATGTTAATTTCCATAGGAAATTTTGCGACGAGCTACAGCCCGAACTGCTGAACGGAATTACCCCAAATTTGGCAAAAAGGTAGAGCTTGGTTCAGAAAGCGACCTTTTTTTAAATGGTGAAAATCCGTTCAGTAGTTTTTGAGAAATTCAAAAAATAAGAGTAAAAAAATCAATTTCCCATAGGAAACTTTGTGCAAGGCTACAGCCGAAACTACTGAACGGAATTACTCCACATTTGGCAGAAAGGTAGTGCTTGGGTCTGAAATCGCCCTGTTTAAAAATGGTGTAAATCCGTTCAGTAGTTGCTGAGAAATTAGAAAAATAATAGTTTTGATATCTGGGCAGAGCCTAAGTCGCGTGCGAGAGCTTCACTGTGATTGGCTGCTAGTAGTCCAAACCAGGAAGTGTTGGCAGCCATCTTGTGGCTCGGTAGAAGCGAGTTACCCAAAAACGGAGAAACAAAGGTATAAAACAAGAGAAGGGGGCAGGGTAGAAAAACCCTGACCCCCTAGGCCTGCTCAGGGGGTCCCAGAAGGAGCCCCAGGCCCCAAAAATCATTAAAAAAAAAAAATCAGCAAAAATTCGCGCTGGGGTCGCGGGTTCTCGCGTTTTATTTTAATGAGGCCCTTGGGTGGGCTAGGTTCCGGGGGGATTTCTTAAAAAATAATAGCAGGGGCTCGCAGGGGTTGCGGGGGTGCCCTGGGGTCCGCGCAGCCCCAGGGCTTCACTCATGTTGGGAGGGGGGTTGCGCAGCCCCCCTTCTGGAGCCTTCTATGTGCTTGTAACTTTGGCGTTGTTTGACGAATCTTTATGAAATTATCCAAAAAGTTTCTCTTTTTTTGATTAGCTCTTATATTGAAAGTTTGGGGGTGAATGGTGTAGGAGGGGCTGAGAAAAAAGAGGGTCCTAAAACGTGTTTTCTGCATGCAATTTCCATACGAAAGTTTACAGAAGACTACAGGTGAAACTGCTGAACGGAATTACGCCAAATTTGGCAGGGAGAAAGGTGATGGTCCAGAAAGCATGCTTTTGTTTAAATGGTGTAAATCCGTTCAGTAGTTTTTGAGAAATATCAAATTTTACAGATATCGATATTTGAGAATTCTGACATGTGATTGGCTGAGGGGTTACAAGCACCAGCTTGCGGCTTATTGGCTGTGAATGGTTGAAACCAGGAAGTGTTGGCAGCTATTTTGTGATTTACTCCGTCAGCTCGCATCTCTCCGTGTAGAAGCCATCGGGTTCGTAGTTTTACCTCTGCGAGGCAACACTGGCATCTGTGTCTGTGTGAGATATGCCTTTCACGCTGCCTCTCTTCATATCACCAGGTCGCGGCTATGCCTTTAGAAGCCCGTCCGTCGGCTCGGAGCTCTGTGAGTCAATCTGTCGTACGATCCCCTACACTACCCAAAGACTACCAAAACACCACTGCACTGTCGTAAACTCTAAAACACTACCCCCAGCACGATCCCCTACACTACCCAAACACCACTGCACTACCCTAAACCCTAAATCTACCCCCAGCACGACCCCCTACCCAAACACCACTGCACTACCCTAAACCCTAAAATACTACCCCCAGCACAACCCCCTACACTACCCAAACACCACTGCATTGTCGTAAACCCTAAAACACTACCCCTAGCAGGACTCCCTACACTACACAAACACCACTGCAGTAGACTAAATCCTAAAACACTATCCCCAGCACGACCCCCTCCACTACCCAAACACCACTAGACTACCCTAAACCCTAAAACACTACTCCCAACATGACTCCCTACACTACAGAAACACCACTGCACTACCCTAAACCCTAAAACACTACCCCCAGTTCGACCCCCTACACTACCCAAACACCACTGTTCTACCCTAAACCCTAAAAGACTACCCCAGCACGATCCCCTACAGTACACAAACACCACTGCAGTACCGTAAACACTAAAACACTACTCCGAGGATGACCCCCTACACTACACAAACACCACTTCACTACCCTAAAAGACTACTGCCAGCATGACCCCTTACTCTACCCAAATACCACTGCATTTTCGTAAACTCTAAAACACTACCTCCAGCATGATTCTTATACTACCCAAACACCACTGCACTACTTTAAACCCTAAAACGCTACCCCCAGCATGAACCCCCAAACAGTACACAAACACCACTGCACTACTCTAAATCCTAAAACAGTACTCGCTGCATGACTTCCCACACTACAGAAACACCACTGTGCTACCCTAAATCCTAAAACACTACTCTCAGCATGACCCCCTACACTACACAAACACCACTGCACTGCCGTAAACCCTAAAACACTACTCCCAGCATGACCCCCTACACTACCCAAACACCACTGCACTGCCGTAAACCCTAAAACACTACTATCAGCATGACCCACTACACAAACACCACTGCACTACCATAAACCCCAAAACAGTACTCCCAGCATGACCCCTTACACTACCCAAACTTTACTGCATTGTCGTAAACTCTAAAACACTACTTCCAGCACCATTCTTACACTACCCAAACAGCAGTGCACTACCTTAAACCCTAAAACGCTACCTCCAGCACAAACACCCTACAGTACACAAACACCACTGTACTACCCTAAAGCATAAAACAGTACCAGTCCGTCGGTTCGCAGGTCTGCGTCTGCGAGCCGTCATGTCCCTAGCTGTACATGTGTGAGCCAGTCCGTTAGGTGATAGGTGTGTCTCTGCTAGCAGAGCCGTTGGCCCGTTGGTGTGCCCTTGCGAGTTAGAGCCGAGCTCTCCCTCTGCGAGCCAGCACGCTGGTGTGCGTTTGCGAGCCGACGGCCCGCAGCTCTCCTTGTGCGAGCCGAGCCGATGGGCCACAGCTCTCCCTCTGCGAGCCTGCCCGACGGCCCGCAGGTCTCCCTGTGCTAGCCGGATCACAGCTGTCACTCTGCGAACCGATATTGGGAATATAAGGCGGCTCTAAAAAGAGCCCTTGTGTTTATTAGTTGGAGCTACATATAAGTGCGGATGCACAGCTTCAGGTTATTCAGAAAAACTCGATTTCCTGATCTGTGAAGTGTACTCCATCACTTCTGTAGATATCAGCCATATCAAAACGTATGTTGTTGTTGTAGATCGACCCCATTCTATGGTCTCTGAGGTATGCAGACACATCTTTGTTGACATTCTTCCTAGATTTTTCAATCTGAGGACAAAATTGGTTTGACCATTTCCACTTCAGTCTTTGGCATATATTGGAATATACAAAGACAGTTTGAGGCAAAAGCAACATCAATTGTCGAAAGGTGTCTTTCATTAGCATTTCCAAACCTACACCAGTCAATGTGCCTAGGTCATTTCCACCACAGTGCACAATCATGAGGTCAGGGTGTTGGAGATGCAAACAGGTTTTAACCAAAGGCAACAATTGGTGCCACTTCAATCCTCTCTGTCCAAACCATTTAATGTCCACATTTTGTAAACCTAGGTCTAAGTCAATACGTCTCTGTTCTGTATACCTCTTGCACCAGAAAACATAGCTATGTCCTACGATCCACACTAGCATTTTGAAGGTATGGCTGGGAAGTATGGATAGATGTCTGTAGCTCATGCAGTCCATTCGTAGAATAAGAGATATGTTTAAAGGTGGGGAACTACTTTTTTTCTCATTCAAAACGATAACTGATTGGGAGATGAAAAGCATTGTTTTTTAAAAGTAGGGTGCACATTCGTTTTGTGGAAAAGCATCTTTGTGATTGTTTAAGAAAAAGCAGTTTAAACGTGGAGTACATATGATAGGAGAAAATTTGGTCAACTCAACCACACCTGCTACTTGCATTTGGAAGGCACTGTTCGAACTTAAAACAATTGTGAACTTTTAACCTGCACGTGCCGTTAAATGTTCGAGAAAATGTTGCAAAAAAATATTGTTAGGTTTAAAAAAATTGGTGAACTTTTAACCTACACGTGTTGTAGAATGTTATAGAAAGTGTGTTGATAGAATACGTTGCACTTCTGCCTTCTATGTGTCCTTGAATATTGAAAAAACTGTTTATATGGAAAATTCAAAAATAACCAATAGAGAGAAGTTTTGCAATCTAAAAGAATCAAGGAACTATTCTAATTTGTTCTTTACATGTATTTATGTGTGGAGTAACAAAATTACAGACACAACAGCACCAGGAAGAGGAACAAGCAGGGAGTGGGGGGACGGGGGGAGAGGGGCACAATGGCACACATGCACAATTAAGTACAGCACAAGTACAGACAAACCATGGCTAAAATAAAACACACCAACAAGGAGCACAAGTCACACAACCCGCCAACATCACACCACTGAACAAGCACAGAAGTGAAAACCACACTGCCTGAAAGGGAGAAGGGTGAATAATACATCACATGAAGGGACATCTCACACAGAATGCAGCACACACACATAGGAAGCAGAGCACACCAACATCCAACACAATGTTGTCCAAACACAAACATTCGCACAATTGAACACAGGACACAAATGCACTCGCCTGTGGCGGATAAACATCCAAAAGCGTCAGTACGAAACAGGCACATCAGAATGAATAAGTACAAACCCACAATCCGGATGGGGTAGCAATTCACGTATGGCAGGCAGCCAGAGAGTCCGTGACACACACATTGACATACAAATGAAGACACAACACATTTGGAGACAAGTGAAAATGTGGAAACTTTATAAAAAAAAGTGCATGTCAGTACGGCCAAGAGTAGTGCCACGATATGCAAACAAATGCAGCAGCAAGCCTGAATAAGGAACATAGGAAAACGTCCATGTTCACCTCGGGTAGTCCATCACCAACACACGTCAGTGTCAAGCAGCGTTGGTTGTCTGCGCCTCGGACATGAGTCGACACCAATGCAGCCATGTCCACTGTCGTCTTGGGACATGTAACCAGATGCACAACGTGCAATGATGCGGCGGGACACGTGCAATGTGGCACATCGAGTCATGGTTGCAGGTACCTTGTCACTCGTCCATGAACGCGAGTGCAGCTGCGTAAGCCACTATCTCTAATGAGTGATGGTTGGCCACAATATTTGACATGTCGTCGATGTAATCCATCAGCTGACCGGGACAGATGTGCTGACTCCAACCACTGTACCCAATGTGCACCAAAGCAGAATCGGGAAGTGGGTCAATTTGCTCACTCCATACTACGACACGTGCAATGTCCCAGGCCCAGTTCCCAACATGCATGCCAAACATCCATGCATGCCATAAACGGGCATCACCATGACACTCCTGATCGTAGGCCAACAGGGGGCGCACACACCCGTCGTAATCCATGTCAGCTACGCACACGTTGGAGAGGCACACGTCCATGCACCACTTGGATAGGCACGTGCGACATTGCAATACAGGTTGAACGCAGGTGACGTCCGCAATGCGGAAGCTCAGCCGGTAAGTGATCCGCGGCACTGCCAAAGGCAGTGCACCCAGGACATGAGGCAGATGTGCAAGGTATAGGTGGACGTGAATGGAGTCGACCATGTGTTCGGGATGCCCTGCCATTGCGTCAGTGGCTCTGCTTGTAGCTGCACAGGCTTGCTGTGTGCCAGTCTTGTGGATGAAATGGCACAGCTTGGTGCAATGAGCCGGGTCTGTGTGCAATGGGTGCAGGGCAGGGGTGTGGTGGGAGTACGTGTGAAGGCCATTTCACACATGCTAACTACGACGAAGGACTTTTGAGTGTGGGATGTGTACTCGTTGTTCTCAAATCGGGCAGTGCGTAGTGTGGGAGACGGATACAAATATTATCATATCTGTCAGGGGGGGCTGGCCACTTGCAAGTTCCTTCTCGGAGCAGCAGATGTGTTAGCGCAAGATAGCTCAGACAAAGAACCTTTCATCCCTACAGTAACTTCTCCAGCTGCATTCATACAGGATGTGTACAAAGGCCGGTCGTGGGTGTTGTGGGATGTCTGCAACCCTGGTCATCATGGAGGAGATGCCCAGCACATGGCACATGTGCGGGTTCACTGTGTGTTACGTTGCCAAACAGCTGCTCCTCCCTGCCACGAGCCCCCACACTTTTATGCGCTGCGCTGTTGTATCCCGTGCACTCCCACGGTACACCATTGTAATGCCTATTCGCGCATGTCCTGTGGCATTCCAATCACACCGTGACACTGCAGTTTGGAGGTGGTGCATGCCACTTTACAACATCGACTGCTGCGGCCCTTGTGGCGGCCACACCAGAACACAGAGACACACTTACTGTACTTCTTGCACACGGACATGACCGAGACACCCCGTTCCCCTTGCCGGTTAGGCAAACCCCTGCACTGACCTGTGTACGCCGGACCAGCACACGCCGCTTGTGCATGCAGGAGGATGCGGTCATAGCTACATGTCCAGGCTCACTGCCAACGCTGAGGTGACATGGCAACATCCGCTGAAGACAGCACACTGTGATGATGCAGGGCCCGTGCCCATCATGCTAACACAATGACCACATGGAGACAATTGCTCAGATGCGGGTTTGGGGGGCGTTGGCAGTCCTGGGGTTGTTGCGATGAGTGTTGTGGCCCTCATGGGTATCCATGTATCATGCTCATTGACTCTATGGCACCTGTGGGTGTTCCGGTGTGGCTCTTGGCTGTGTTCCCTTTCATGCTGCAGGTAGTCGTCGTGCTTAACACCAGCAGAAAGCAGGTGTAAAATCTCTGGTGCTAACGCGGCTTATCGCCGGAATTTATTTTGCATCGCAGTTTTTGGCTTTCGTTGTGAAAGTTGTGATGTGGTTTTTTCGTGTACAGAAAAATAAACGAACTGGGCAGTGTATCCCGTCAAGACTCAGCACCTGACCCACTATTCCCAATCAATATAAATACAATGAGATTTCTTCATTGATTTTGTGTGTACACTGTAAATGCACTCACTACCACAGTGCAATTCAATACAGTATTTTAGTATTTAGAATAAATCGCAAAGGTGCACCTCGTGTGTTTTTGCACGGGAACGCCTACTCTGCATCTCATTATCAGCACTTTAATGCAACTAAAGTTGAGATAAATCTAACACACTATTCAGAAGCTGGTGCAAACTGCAGACATCACCAGTATTCCCGCGATAACTGCCCCAAAATTTAACACCACGGTGGACACCACTAAATAACAGTAATAAGAACGAGAAAGAGTCACACAGCACTTAAATAACAACCAAAAACTTTATTGAATTTTTTTTTTTTCAAAACTTTATTTTTCCGTACATATTGAGGATAAACTAAATTTAACAAACTGAACACAAAACAACAAGGCGGAAGACTCCTGTCGGGTCCATTAATGTCGACGACACAGCCTGGAAAATAAAGCACAAAATAAGGACGTGTGTAAAGCGCATATCAAAGGAGTGAGACACAGAGAAAGAGAGAAGGAAAAAAAAGCCAGAGAGGGAAGGAAAGAAAGGGAGTGAGAAAGGGAGAAGGGAGAGAGAGCGAGAGAGATAGAAGGAAAGGAAGGAAGAGAGTGAGAGAGAGAGTGAAGAGAGGGAAGAGAGAGAGAGAGAGAGAGAGACACTGCCGCCCCTGCACATCCATGACCAAATAATTTCCTGCTGCCACCGGAGTGTCTACCAGTGGGCACTCCACGTGCCCGTGAAAGCTCCAGGGCCCGGTCCCGCCACCATGGCTTGGTGGAAATTATGTGGACCCGCTCCGCGGCCCAGCAGATCCCACACATGTCGCTGAGTCCTGAGTCATCAATGGCGGAGACCACATCAGCTTTTGGTGCCGCTAACCCTGTGCAACTCAAGTCCACGCCACGTGGTGGTAGGCCCCTGACGGCCACATCAGCTTCGGGTGGAAGTAACCCTGTGCAACTCAAGTCCACGCCACATGGTAGTAGGCCCCTGACGGCCATACAGCTCAGGGTGTGACTAACCCTCTGCACAAGTTTTCATGACTCTTTATGATTGAGACCCGTGGAGCGTCCACCATCCAGTCACCACCTGCAATAAAGGATGTGATGTTGTCGATCCATTATATTTGTGTGGTCACATGGCCTGTGACGCATGTGCCGGATGGGTGTGGTGTGTGTGCAAACCTGCCCTCAGGGAGTGGCCGTGACATGTTGACAACTAGACCACTGACCTGCACACCAACAGTGAGTACGCCTGCGACAGGTAGCTATGTGGGGGGGGTGTGAAAACGTGTTTTCTCAATGGATTTTCCATAGGAAACTTTAGACAAGGCTACAGGTCAAACTGCTGAATGGAATTACGCCAAATTTGGTAGGGAGAAAGGTCTTGGTCCAGAAAACGCGCTTTCTTGCATCGAGTGAAAATAAAAAAGAAAGGTCCCGGGGGCAATTTAATATACAGGAGCTCTGTCTGTGCGAGATAACCCTTTCAAGCTCCCTCTGCCCAACATCACCACTTCGCAGCAATGTCATTAGAAGCCAGTCCGTCGGCTCGCAGCTGTCTACCTTTGCGAGCTAGTACGCTGCTGTGCCTGTACCTCTGCGAGCTACTACGCTGCTGTTCCTTTGGGAGCGGACGGCTCATAGTACTGCATCTGTGAGTCGAGCGGACGGGCCGCAGTTGTCCATCTGCGAGCCTGGGTGCAAACTGTTCATAAGTCACACTACATAAGCATTGAAAAGCCATTTTGTGATTCAGTCCGTCAGCTGGCATCTGTCCGAGGCATTTCTGTAAACATACCGGAGTTCTTTCTGTGAGAGATACCCCTTTCACGCTGCCTCACCCCACATCAGCAGGTAACGCACCCTCTTCCCACATTAGCAACAT
This sequence comes from Calotriton arnoldi, assembly GCA_963921515.1. Classification (NCBI taxonomy): domain Eukaryota; kingdom Metazoa; phylum Chordata; class Amphibia; order Caudata; family Salamandridae; genus Calotriton; species Calotriton arnoldi. The sequence goes on from CAWUFW010020968.1 coordinate 93,090, forward strand.
ACCCCCAACAACCTTCTTTGGCCCAGAATTGTCCGTGTGCGGTTGTACAAACAAGAATCTTAGTCATGTATAGATTTACATATAAAATATTTTATTTAAACAAAACAACAACAAATAAAACTGAAGGGAGTCTGGTGCTGTGGTCGCTGCCACGAAGTTGGGGTCACTCCAATTCAGGGCTCAGGACACAGTTCCACATGTGGGATCGGCTTGTATTGAACAGGGTTAGTGGCACCAAGTGTTGCGCCTTGTGTTGTACAGGGTTAGTGGCACCACGTGTCGCCGGCCTTGCATATGGAAATATGCCTCACTGATCGAAGGGAGTCTGGTGCTGTGGTCGCTGCCACGGACTTGGGGTCACTGCCATTCAGAACTCAGGACACAGTTCCACATGTGGGATCGGCTTGTATTGAACAGGGTTAGTGGCACCACGTATTGCGCCTTGGGTTGTACAGGGTTAGTGGCACCACGTGTCGCCGGTCTTGCATATGGAAATATGCCTCACTGATCGAAGGGAGTCTGGTGCTGTGGTCGCTGCCACGGACTTGGGGTCACTGCCGTTCAGGACTCAGGACACAGTTCCACATGTGGGATCGGCTTGTGTTGAACAGGGTTAGTGGCACCACGTGTCGCTGGCTTATGTTGAACAGGGTTAGTGGCACCACGTGTCATGGCTTGTGTTGAACAGGGTTAGTGGCTCCACGTGTCGCCGGCTTGTGTTGAACAGGGTTAGTGGCACCATGTGTCGCAGCTTGTGTTGAACAGGGTTAGTGGAACCACGTGTCCAAAATTCGAATTGCGAGCTCTGCTGCCCGCAGTGTAGACTGCTAATGAGTGTTCGTTTGCACTTGAAGATGAATTTGGTGATTGTACTAAAGCTATAACTGATATAAAACAAGTTCTTGAAGCAAGGATACTAAAAGGATATTATGTAGGTTTTAGGCCTGTGATAGTTACTTGCCTACTGGACTCTGTAAGTTCCACATGTGGGATCGGCTTGTGCTGAACAGGGTTAGTGGCACCACGTGTCGCGCCTGGGTTAGTGGCACCACCTGTAGCCGGCCTTGGATATGGAAATATGCCTCACTGATCGAAGGGAGTCTGGTGCTGTGGTCGCTGCCACAGACTTGGGGTCACTGCCATTCAGGACTCAGGACACAGTTCCACATGTGGGATCGGCTTGTGTTGAACAGGGTTAGTGGCACCACGTGTCGCCGGCTTGTGTTGAACAGGGTTAGTGGCACCACGTGTGGCGGCTTGTGTTGAACAGGGTTAGTGGCACCACGTGTCCAAAATTCGAATTGCGAGCTCTGCTGCCTGCAGTGTAGACTGCTAATGAGTGTTCATTTGCACTTGAAGATGATTTTGGTGATTGTACTAAAGTTATAACTGATATTAAAAAGTTCTTGAAGCAAGGATACTAAAAGGATATTATGTAGGTTTTAGGCCTGTGATAGTTACTTGCCTACTGGACTCTGTAATTAATGAATCAAGACTTAATTTTAATTGTGAGCCCTGATGACTGCAGTGTAGGCCTGAGGTAGCGGTCAGCAAGGGCCCATAGCCACGTGGCATTGAGTTGAGGTGCACAGTTAGTGGCACCAGAAGCATTGAGAATGTATGAGCCTGTGATGCTGCTTGGTGCGGACGGGCCGCACTGGGAGCAACGTCTCTTGCCTACTGGACTGCGTCATCTGCAATCGCGACCGTATCTGAATTGTGAGCCCTGCTGACCGCAGTGTAGACCAGAGGTATTGGTGAGCAAGGGCCCACAGCTACGTGCATCGGTTGGTGGCCCCAACGGCCTGCGTAGTTCAGGTTCAGTGGCACCACGCGTCGCCGGCCTTCCATATGCAAATACGGCTCACTAATCGCAGGGAGTCTGGTGCTGTGGTCGGTGCCACGAAGTTGGGGTAACTGCCATTCAGGAGTCAGGACACAGTTCCACAAGTGGGATCGGCTTGTATTGAACAGGGTTAGTGGCACCACGTGTCGTGCCTTGTGTTGTACAGGGTTAGTGGCACCACCTGTAGCCGGCCTTGCATATGGAAATATGCCTCATTGATCGAAGGGAGTCTGGTGCTGTGGTCGCTGCCACGGACTTGGGGTCACTGCCATTCAGGACTGAGGACACAGTTCCACATGTGGGATCGGCTTGTGTTGAACAGGGTTAGTGGCACCACGTGTCGCCGGCTTGTGTTGAACAGGGTTAGTGGCACCACGTGTCGCTGCTTGTGTTGAACAGGGTTAGTGGCACCACGTGTCCAAAATTCGAATTGCGAGCTCTGCTGCCCGCAGTGTAGACTGCTAATGAGTGTTCGTTTGCACTTGAAGATGAATTTGGTGATTGTACTAAAGCTATAACTGATATAAAAAAAGTTCTTGAAGCAAGGATACTAAAAGGATATTATGTAGGTTTTAGGCCTGTGATAGTTACTTGCCTACTGGACTCTGTAATTAATGAATCAAGACTTAATTTTAATTGTGAGCCCTGATGACCGCAGTGTAGGCCAGAGGTAGCGGTCAGCAAGGGCCCATAGCCACGTGGCGTTGAGTTGAGGTGCACAGTTAGTGGCACCAGAAGCTTTGAGAATGTATGAGCCTGTGATGCTGCTTGGTGGGGACGGGCCTCACTGGGAGCAACGTCTCTTGCCTACTGGACTGCGTCATCTGCAATCGCGACTGTATCTGAATTGTGAGCCCTGCTGACCGCAGTGTAGACCAGAGGTAGCGGTGAGCAAGGGCCCACAGCCACGTGCATAGGTTGGTGGCCCCACCGGCCTGCGCAGTTCAGGTTCAGTGGCACCACGTGTCGCCGGCCTTCCATATGCAAATACGTCTTACTAATCGAAGGGAGTCTGGTGCTGTGGTCGCTGCCACGAAGTTGGGGTCACTGCCATTCAGGAGTCAGGACACAGTTCCACATGTGGGATCGGCTTGTGTTGAACAGGGTTAGTGGCACCACGTGTCGCGCCTTGTGTTGTACAGCATTAGTGGCACCACCTGTAGCTGGCATTGCATATGGAAATATGCCTCACTGATCGAAGGGAGTCTGGTTCTGTGGTCGCTGCCACGATCTTGGGGTCACTGCCATTCAGGACTCAGGACACAGTTCCACATGTGGGATTGGCTTGTGTTGAACAGGGTTAGTGGCACCACGTGTCGCCGGCTTGTGTTGAACAGGGTTAGTGGCACCACGTGTCGCTGCTTGTGTTGAACAGGGTTAGTGGCACCACGTGTCCAAAATTCGAATTGCGAGCTCTGCTGCCCGCAGTGTAGACTGCTAATGAGTGTTCGTTTGACTTGAAGATGAATTTGTTGATTGTACTAAAGCTATAACTGATATAAAAAAAGTTCTTGAAGCAAGGATACTAAAAGGATATTATGTAGATTTTAGGCCTGTGATAGTTACTTGCCTACTGGACTCTGTAATTAATGAATCAAGACTTAATTTTAATTGTGAACCCTGATGACCACAGTGTAGGCCAGAGGTAGTGGTCAGCAAGGGCCCACAGGCACGTGACGTTGACTTGAGCTGCACAGATTGGGAGCATACAGTCTTCTTAACCGATTATACTCTCTTATGCAATTTGCATCGGCACTAATTTTGAATTGTTAGCCCTGCTAATCGCATTGTAGGCCGGAGGCAGCGGTCATCAAGGGCCCACAGCCACGTGGCATTGACTTGAGCTGCACAGAGTTAGTGGTACTTGAAGCACTTAGCGTGTGCGCAGTCAGCGATGATGCGTGGTCCGGGCTGGCCACACTGGTAGCAATGTCTGTTGCCTACTGGACTGCGTCATCTGCAATCGCGAGTCGCTCTGAATTGTGAGCCCTACTCACCGCAGTGGAGGCAGGAGGCAGCGGTGAGGAAGGGCCCACAGGCACGTGTTGTTGACTTGAGCAATGTCTCTTGCCTACTGGACTGCGTCATCTGCAATCTCGACTCCATCTGAATTGTGAGCCCTACTGACCGCAGTGTAGGCCGGAGGCAGCGGTCAGGAAGGGCCCACAGCCATGTGTTGTTGACTTCAGCAATGTCTCTTGCCTACGGGACTGCGTCATCTGCAATTGCGACTCGATCTGAATTGTGAGCCTTGCTGTCCGCAGTGTATATTGAAGGCAATAGTTTGTAGAGACATAAGTCCGCAGTGCTGTGCCGCTGGGGGCCTGTGTGGCAGAAGCCAGCGATCGGCTGAGAAGGCTGGCGGTCATGTTGGCGGCCTCATGGCAGGGTGAGGGGCGCCGCCCTGGCAGACGCTTTGGCCTTCCCTCAAGTGAACCACGCCCAGAGCTCCGGCCTATTTATTCACACTCCTACGCTGAAGTGGCGTACGTCGGACCAGCCCACTCCGGTTATGCTTATGCTTACAGGGGGGGACGACACAGCTACATGACTAAGATCTTCCCTAGTGTTTGACGTAACATGGTTAGGTCCACTGTCCACAACACTACAAGCACCAGTAGTATTTGTGCACATGGAGAGGTGTGTGTTCTGCATACTGAGATGTGTCCAGCACATCACCGCCACACTTTGCATTGTGTGCATTGTTAAACATGGGTGAATTGCTTCCTTCACATATAGTTTGTTCACACCTGTCCCAATATTCAGCTATTGTGTGGCTGAGGGGCCATGCCATTTTCGAACAGTTCGCTGTCTTGTTCTGCGCTGTCTTGGTGGTAGGGGTGGGGGGGGCCTGGGGGTGGTGGTGGGTGTTGTTGCGTTCTTGGGTGTCGGAGCTGCTTGATCAGTAGGTCTATGACATGTGTTGGTCTTCAGATGTGGCTCTGGGCTGGGCTCCCTTTCATACTGTATGTAGTTGTTTAATATTTAAAAAACAAGAAGACATTATATAGTTTAAATAACAAATAAACAAAATTACAGTAGGGAGAGGGGTGGTACGGGGGAGGTCCTGAGGGTTGTGGCAGTGGGTGTTGTGTCCTTCTTGGGTGTCGGAAAAACTATAGGTTAAATAAACATTATAATTAGAAGTTAGCATTAAAAAAACATTGAAATTCACTGAAAAAACCATACGTTTCAGGGACGTTATAGATAGAAATTAGTATTTAAAAACCTTTGAAATTCACTGAAAAAGCCAAAGGTTTCAGGCACGTTATAGTTAGAAATTGGCATTTAAAAAAACCTTTGAAATTCACTGAAAAAACCATAGGTTTCAGGCACGTTATAGTTAGAAATTATCATTTTAAAAACCTTAGAAATTCACTGAAAAACCATAGGTTTCAGGGACGTTATAGTTAGTTGGACATTTCACTCATACAAAACCATAGAAATTCCACCGTTATAGTTAGTTCAGCTAACTATAACTCGCGCCCCCGCAATGCACTGCTGATGACATCACATATTACATCATTCATGACATGGTCAGTGACATTGTATGAGTGAAATGTCCAACTAACTATAACGTCCCTGAAACCTATGGTTTTTTTCAGTGAATTTCAAAGGTTTTTGAAATGCTAATTTCTAACTATAACGTGCCTGAAACCTATGTTTTTTTCAGTGAATATATATATATATATATATGAACACCACATCCGATTCTCTCACACAAAAATATATACTATTATAATATTTTCTAATGATTTTTAAATATACCTATATATATGTATATATATATATATATATATATGTGTGTGTGTGTGTATATATACATATATATATATACACTCACGTATATATATATATATATATTTTATGCATAAGGTTATAGAATTTCAAGTGTAGGTCACAAAAAACAAAAAAATTGTCTTGCCAAACCGTAACTGTATTCAAAACAGTGAATCTTGCGGAATTTTGCACATAATGTTCACATGTCTTGCTAGCTTACTGTATTTTAAACAGTGATTTTTGCGCAATTTTGCACAGCATGTTTACATGAATAACAATGCTTAGATATACAAATATCTAGGATTTAGCCAGACATTAAATATATATATGTTATGTACAATTATGCAGAGCAATATGTGAGAGCAGACGGGTAGTCTGTTTCTATGTTCATGAATTAATCATGTACCTAGCACTTTAAAAATGGGGAGAAAAAACTGTAGCATGTTATGTGATCAAGGCCCCTGGTGGGTTGAAACGTGTCATGGCGGCAGAGCACTGAAAATAAATGAAACTACTGCACTAAATAAGAGGAGTCCGTGCCTTTTCGATTCCTGGGTTAAGAGGATCGCATAAGAAAAGGAGTGCTGGCAATATATATATATATATATATATATATATATATATATATATATATATATATATATATATATATATATATATATATATATATATATACACATATATATAGGTATATTTAAAAATCATTAGAAAATACTATATTAGTTTATATCTATATATATATATATACATATATGTTTATTTAAAACTCATTATTATTTTTAAGAGTAGTTTTATATTACATATGTGTATATAAATATACACACATTCATGTATATGTGTGTGTTATTGTAAAGCAATTTTTTGATACTTTTATATATATATACATATATATATATATCTATATGGGATCTATATATATATAGTTGCAAGAAACCTGTAACGGGATGTGATTAAACTCACTGCATGGTGACCCTCCTGAGAGTGCGCTTTCTTTTTTGCATTAATTTGGATATATAGATATGTATACATATATATACATATATATATATATATATATTTCAAATTCAAAATTTTATTTGGTTCAGACATCGTTTGAGGTCAACAAATAAAAATACATATTAATAAATAGTTGTATTTATACTTTTAAAGCTTTCTTTAAAACACTTTATAGACATAGTAAATTAAAATTGACGAATAAAGATACATGGTTTATGGTTATTAGATTTATGCATTTTTTAAAACAACTTTTAAAAACTCTTTAAGAACTTAAACAAGTTATAGCAAACAAGTTCATTTGGGGGAGACATGCACAACGTAATTAAATCTTGAGTTAAAATAGAATTATATCCAAAGCGGATGGGTTTTATAAAACGATGTCGAGCTTCTACCAAAGACGAATTTGGGCAAATTAAAAGTACGTGGCGAAGGTCTTGTACTCCACCGTTACACAAGTCACAAATACCTGAAGAATGTTCAAGGGAATTCCATCTGTAAGAGTAATCTTTTAAAGGGAGAATTCCTAACCACAGAAGAAGAATACAGCGCCTTACTCTGGGTTCTAGCTGAAACATTAAATAGTGATCTGTAGTTTTATATACTATATTTTCCGCAAATGTTTTGTAATGCTTTAATTGAGTACAATACTCCTTATCTGAAACAAAGCTTATTCCCGGCGTCATATGTTTTAAAAAGAGCTTCAGATGTGCTGGGGACCAAGCCTGCAAAAGTGCTATAGTGCATTGTGATGCCTCGAGGGCAACTTTAAGGTTCCTATTAAAAGTATGGGGTGCCGATTCTTCTCTAAATGTCTCTAATTTTAATATATGTCTTAGGGAACCGGGAGCCGCATGTAAGAGGTTAAAAGCTCACCGTATAATATTAGAAATGGCTTGAGCATATGTGCTTGTTGAAGTAAGCTTGAGGCGTAAGGCTTGTATGGGGACTGATTGGGTGAATTCCAGCAGTTTCCTTTAGATAATCCCTTCTTTCACTTTTATTGGTTGCCAGGTTTTAATCTGTATATATTCCAAAGCATAGGATAGAATGGGTGGAATTTTCATACTGTAAACCTCTAGCAGGGATTTAAAATGTCTCTTCCCAGTTGAAGAATAAAGGGCCATATGTATCAAACACCCCTTTTGCGAATCTCTAATAGCGTAATCTTAGCGAATCGCTATTAGAGATTCGCAAAACGGTATGTAAACAAAAATTCGCAAAAACATAGCGAATCGTTAAAAATCGCAAAATGATTAGCAAGTAGCGAAATAGCGATTCCTTATTAGCAAAAGCTATATTTTGCGAATTCGCAAAATAGCGAATTCGCAAAATAGCGAATTTGCTAAATGCGAATCGGGGAATCAGGTGCAGGTGGATGACATCACAACCAGGAAGTGTGACTACCCATGCTGCACCTGAGTCCCAGGAGCAGAGTGAGAGAGTAGGAGTTGAGGCTGAGGCATCACTGCAGTGCTACACACATTGGAGAGAGTGGAGACATGGCCAGCAAGGACAAGCAGCAGGGGAGACCCCCAGAATGAGGAAACAGAAGTTCACAGAAAGTGAGCAGGAGGCCCTGATACAGGAGATGGTTGTGAGCCATGAGCTCCTGTTTGGCAAGAAGTCCCTGCGTGTGCCAGAGACACGCAAGAGAAGGATATGGGCAGACATCCAGCGCAAAGTCAATGCAATTGGCGTCACACATCGTAGCGTCAAAGACCTACAGAAGCGCTGGTATGACATGCACGCGCGCTCAAAGGAGAAGGTCGCTGCCAGGCTGGAGGAGGCCAACAAGACCGGTGGTGGGACCTCCACTGCCACCGCTTCAACACCACTCGAGGAAATGGTTGAGGGGACCCTGCTTCCGGAGAGTGTAATGGGCGTGTCAGACCTGGACAGCTCCGACCACCCACAACCAGGACAAGGTAAGAAGCATGCCATCACATCCCTGATACCTGCCTACATCCCCCACACACCCAGGAGAGACCCAGGGGCACAACCAAAGTATAATTCCAGTGCAGGTGCACAAGCACACACAGCAATGCATTATGGGAGATGTAGTCACATGCACCTAACAGTGGAGCAATGACACCCAGCCAGGCTCAGACAGTATGTGTGCATCATGAAAGTCAAAATACAGACAGATAGGGCCCATGTGACTCCAAACAGTGAGATTTAATGCATGACAAATGCAAGGCAAGACAGTCAATTAATGTGTGCATTTATGTCCACAGCACCAACAGAAACACAGGGAACAATCAGTGGAGGGGAGGATGAATCCCCCAGCCCAGCCGCAACAGGGCAAGAGGAGGAGGAGGAGGAAGAGGAAGACGAGGGCAGCCCAGTTATCCCGCCAACACGCCGCAGGCGGATTGCAGTGCCACCATTGCCCCCACTGGAGGAGGAATCCCAGGACACCGATTCCAATGTCCAAACAGTCCAGGGACAGCCAGAGCCACAACCCCGTGCCCGAGCACGTGCAGCACCAATACCACCAATCCCATCCAGTCGCAGGGCACCACGGGCATCCACCAGTGCAGCAGTCACAGGAGATGACACAGTCTTCCAAGGGCTGGAGGGCCACATGTTAGAGGTCCAGCGCCTGCAGGCGAAAAACATACGGTCAATACAGAGGCAAATCAGGGTTGGCTTCATGGGCCTGAGTGGTGCCCTGGAGGCACTCTGTGCTGAACTAAGGGCGGACCGTGCTGCTAGGCGCAGGGAGAGGCAGCGCCTGCACACCCGCATAGACCTCTACACCAGGGCAGTCAACCACCTTTCCTCAGCGACCTCTGTGCTGTCAAGGCGCAGCATCAGTATGCAGCACGAGGTGGCACACTGCAGCCAGGACGTGGCCAGGGGTCTGGTACAGGTGACATGTGCTGTGGATCAGCTGCGTGAAGCTGCCACTGCTGGCCCAGGAGTCCTCACTCCAACAGATGAGGATGCCCAATCCAGCAGGAGCAGCATTACCCCACCGCCCCCACCGGACAGGCGCCGTAGTGTGCGTCACGGCAGGCCTGCTGAGACAGGTGAAGAGGGCACTGTGCAGCCACAGCAAGGGGCTACAGGCCGACAGCACTGCAGTTGAGGCGCCCAGACATAGACATGGATGTGGGTGCACCAACCCAGTGCACACGGACACTTGCTCAGGATAGTCAATTTGCACTGTAAATCACACAGGTGCGGGACTCTTGACAATACATTGTGTGCCACACAGGCTGTGTGCCAATATATATCCTGTACTAAAGGAAATTAAACACAGTCTCGTATTAGATCTTTGGCATTGTGTCATCTTTTCTTACCTAGAAATAGTTGCGTGTGATCTCATCTCGCCTCTGGCGGCCAGCAGCTGCACCAATCACACCGGCTGGCATGCGTCCAGGAGCTGGCCCCTCCTCATCCGATGATTCCGATTTGGTGAGCTCCACTGGTGTGCCCTTCCTGGTGGCGATGTTGTGCAGCATGGCACACACTACCACTATCTTGCAACAGGTCTGGGGGCTGTATTGAAGTGCCCCTCCACTCTTGTGTAAGCATCGGAACCGGCTCTTGAGTATCCCGAAGGTCCTCTCGATGGTACACCTGGTCGCTATGTGGGCACTGTTGTACCTCCGCTCTCCAGCGTTGGCAGGATTAAGGTGAGGAGTGAGTAGGTAGTCCCGGACCGCATATGCACTGTCACCTGTGGTGCGAGAAAATATGGTTGAACACTGTCCTGCCACTGCTGTGCATTACTAGTGTGTCCTTCTTTCACATGCAATTACCTAGTAGGTATCCCTCACCAAACTCCCCACTTGTGAGTCGGCGGTGTATCCCACTGTGGCGGAAGATGAATGAGTCGTGGGTGCTGCCTGGGTATTTGGCGACGATGTCGGTGATGATGTGCCTGGCATCACACACCACCTGTATGTTCAGGGAATGGTAGGACTTGCGATTCCTGTACACATACTGCTCTGGGAGGGGGGATATGGCGACATGTGTCCCATCTATGCATCCAATGACGTGGGGAATTGTGCAATTTGGTAGAACTCCTGCTTGGTCTGGGCTAGTGCCTGTGGTGTGCTGGGGAAGTATATGTGGTTATGCAGCCTCTGTACCATGGCATCAAGGAACGCGTGGAAGAAGCGCGACAATGCACTCTGTGAGACCCCTCCTGCTGTGGCTATCACCCCCTGAAAGCTCCCTGACGCCAAGAGGTGAAGTGAGCACAGGACCTGTATGTGGGTGGGGATTGTGTGTGTCCTGCGTGTGGGGTGTTCAAGTATGGGTTGGAGCTCTGCTATTAATTCCAGGATGCTCTCTTCATCCAGCCTGTAGTTGGTATGGATCTCCTCCTCAGTCCGCTGGAACAGGGTTATGCGCGCTCTGAGGATTCTTTCCTGGCGTCTCCTCCTCTGTGCAGCAGCTCTGAGTCGCAGCCTCCTGGCTATCACTTACAGCCCAGACATTGTGGCAAACGTTAGTTGCATTGTGGGTCTCTTTAAATAGGTTGCACCTGGTTACCACCTGCTCAGACTTGGTGCTAATTGCGATTCTCTAAATTGCGAATTTCCTGTATTCACAATTAGCAAATTTTTCATGCATCCTGTTTAGCGAATTCGCAAATTGCGAGTTCGCCAATTGCGATTTTTGCTGTATTTCTGTCTCTGTTTGCGAATTCGCAAATGATTCGCTATTTGGGGAAATTCGCTAATTAGCTACTCGCTAATTTAGCGATTCGCAATTTTGCGATGGGTGTGTGGCTCATACATAGCGGGGCTCTGTTTTGCGATCGCAAACACCGTTTTTTTGCGATTCGCAGTGTTTGCGATCGCAAAACAGCTTCATACATATGGCCCAAAATCTCTGTAATGCCCCAACATTGGAGTCGGCCTTTCACCCCAGGTGCTGAAAATGGGAAGCATTTTGAAGGTTATATGAGAAGATTCGGCCCAAGTAAACATACTCTTTCACTATCTTAATTGGTTTACCTCCCAGTAACCAGGTAAAGGGCGAAATTTTCCTTCTTCCTCTACAGGGTAAAATTTTAGTTTTAGAGATGTTAGGGACCAAAAAGTTTTCTTTTGTATATCTGTTTAATTCAATTTATTTCTTTGGAGACCAATTGGGGTGCGATCGAATATAACGATGTCATCTGCGTACATTAGGCTATAGATGTCACTTTGCGCAAGTTTTGGGGGGAAATTATTAATTTGGGAAAAGTACCCTGGTAGGTCACTTATATAAATGGTGAATAACAAGGGGGCGAGAAGGCATCCTTGTTTCAAACCATTCATCGTGGGGTTTGGACTGGTTAAGCCCCTCTCTACCCCTATTTTCACTCTACACCATGTTGCTGTATGCAAAGATATGATTATTGTGAGGAGATCGTGGGGGATCCCTAGACTCTCTAGCTTTTTCCATAGCCTTGTCCTATCCACGCTGTCATAAGTGGTTGAAAAGACAATAAAAGCGCAGTAAACTATTTGTGACATACTTATCGAGGACAGTCTGTAGGATAGCAATGTTGTCCGTGACTGAATGTTTTGGGCGGAAGCCAGCCTGTGTCATAGGAATCACATCGTTCGAGAATTCCCAGTCTTTTAGGTTGTCCAATATGCATGCTGCAAAGCTCTTTCCAGTGGCATCTAAAAGGGCGATTTGTCTATAATTAATTGTGTTAGACCTGGTACCATTGGCGTGAGTCTTCCTTCCACTTTTTTCTGATTGCCTCCTCTGTTTTTGATCTGTTTGCTGGTTTTAGATGCTTTGGGCACTGTTCCACTGCTATTAAGTGCCACAGTGCAAGTGCTCCCTATGTTAAATTGATGTATTGATTAGTGACTCCATGATTGGGTTATTTGATTTACTTGTCAGACCCTAGTACAGTGCCCCATGTGGGCCCTCGGCTTGTAAATGAAATGCTGCTGGTGGGCTTACAGCACTGGTTGTGCCACCCACAGAAGCAGCTTGTAAAGTGTGTCTCAGGCCTGCCATTGCTGAGCCTGTGTGCAGTCTGGGGCTGCCATGTCGACTTGGCAAGTGCACCCACTTGCCAGTCCCTAAACCTTCCCTTATCTTCATATCAGACACCCCTAAGGTAGGCCCAAGGGCAGGGTGCATTGTAAGTATAAGGCAGGACATGCCCTGGTGTGTGTGGCATGTCCTAATAGTGAATTACAGCCATTTTCGTTTTTCACTATTGCAAGGCTACCTGTCCCCATAGGCCAGAATGGGCAGTTTGATTATAACATCTTATAATCCTAACTGACCCAGGGAACATGTTAGAAATTCGAGTTTAGTATGCTCTGAACTCAGAATGATAAAATACATCTTTTAATAAAGTTGGTTTTAACATTCTGTGTTTGAAAATACCACTTTTAGAAAGTAGGTATTTTCTTGCCTAACTGTCCAAGCCTGCCTCTGCTAGGTTGTGTATTCCATGTCTGGTTTGTGAGTGACGGGGCTGGGGGGATTCCAGGAGACAGGGTGAGTCAGCACAGGGCTGAATAGACCTATCTGCATGTAGAGGGGTGGGAGGAGTTGCACCTGGGTCTGAATAGGGCTGTGCCTGCCTTCCACAATGCTGGCTCCACCTCCTGTGGTGCGTCTGATGTCCCTGGCCCACACTGTCAAAGGAAAGAAGGAGTCCTGTAAACAAAGTGCTCCAGGACTGCACAGAACTGGTTTGGACCAGGTAAAGGCCCCTCTGCCTTTAGAGGACAAAGGATTTAGTAGTATAAATATGGGGACCCAGACCCCAAGACTTTAGATCACTTCTGGAACAATAAGACGAACCTCTGCCAAGGAGAAGAACCAAAGGAAGCTGTAGGAGTTGGACTGCCCCCTGCCAGTGTGCTGTGTTGCTGGGTTGGCCTACAGTGGTGTCTTCAGTGCCAAGGAGAGGAGAAGGAACTTTTAAAGAACTTTCATCATCTTTCAGAATATTACTCCAAGGGCTTGAACTTGTGCTTGCCTCCTGCTGAAGTCTCAGGGACAAAAGACTTCACCACCAGCTCCCCTCTGAATTCCCTTGCTGGGAATTCTGTCTGCAGAAGCCTGCGTGTCGCTGAGAGCTGGAAGTGCGACTCAACGAGAAGAAGCGTGTCGCAGGCGCAGCTGTTGCCGTCGAATTGCTGGAGAAGCGTGTCGCCGCCGCAGAGGTCGCCGCCGCATCACCGGAGAAGCGAGCCTTCGTCAAAGCTGTTACACGACGCATCACCGGAGAAGCGTGTCGCCGCCGCAGAGGTCGCCGGCGCATTACCGGAGAAGCGTGTCACAGGGCCTGTCACGGCTCCAAATTTACAGAGTCGCCGCACGGCCGCCGGGCGTGCACGCATCGTCTTCACGTCGTCGCATCAAGGACGCCATCTTATCGCATCGCACCGGATCATCGCATCGAGGCACCATCTTGTCACATCGCAACCGGAATGCAGTATGAGAATCTACGCATCACCTCCTCTCCGGTAAGGATCAAGACGCATCCCCTACTCTGCGCAAGCATTGAGGTGCGACGCATCGTCTCCCCCGAAGCAAGGAACCAACGCATCTCCATCCCTGCGAACCTTTGGTTTGTTTTGCGTTACGCATCCAGGTACTTTTGTGAGAACTTTGTCGCTTTTACCATCAACTTGAACTAAGTTACTTCTACCATCTTTAAGTCTATTTTGAGTACAGTATTGTGGATTTTTGTCGTTTGTGGTCTTGTGTTAAGTCTATATAAAGAATACTTATTTTTATAAAACCTGTGTGGTGTCCATCTGTGGTGTTTTCACTGTATTACTGTATGTGTTCACAAATGCTTAACACACTGCCTCTGAGATAAGCCTGTCTGCTCGTGCCAAGCTACCAAGGGGGTGAGCAGGGGCTATCCAGTAGTGTAATCCCCTTTCCCTGACGTAGAAGCAAGGGTCCGTATTTGGTCAAAGGTACCTACCTCTGCCAACTAGAGACCCCCAGTTCTAACAAATTGGATTTAATCTAGAGCCTTTTTTAGAAGGGGGACCACAATGCTTCCTTGCCAGGATTTTGGTATATTCCCAGTGTCGAAGCAGTACTGAAAAAGAGGTATTAAAAATTTGCTCCAGTCCTCTGGGTTTGATTGAAGAACTTTGATCGGAATTTTATCTGGGCCCATTGCAACGGATGATCTGGCAGATTTAAGAAAAGCGGCGATCTGTGTAGCTGAAATAGTTAACATGCCCTGATCAGATTGTCCCTTTCGATCGTGGCACTGGCTGGAAGAGGCTTATATTTGACTGTTAGATTTATATAATTTTAGGATATGTTTCTCCCATTCAGATGATGGAACTGGCGACGCTTGAGTTGACTTTCTTATCCCCAATTGTGTAGATACTATGTTCCAGAATGCCTTATTGTTTCCACTTTTTACTGCGATGTGGATGTACATATATATATATATATATATATATATATATATATATTCACTGAAAAACCATAGGTTTCAGACACGTTATAGTTAGAAATTAGCATTTAAAAACCTTTGAAATTCACTGAAAAACCATAGGTTTTAGGGACAGTTATAGTTAGTTGGACATTGCACTCGTACAAAACCCGTGAAATTCCCTGTTATAGTTAGTTCAGCTAACTATAACTCGCGCCCGCAATGCACTGCTGATGATGTCACATATTACATCACTCATGACATGGTCAGTGACATCACTGATGACATCTCAAAATGACATCACTGATGACATCATCCAGTGACTGTGTGTTTCTGTAAAGTTTAAATATGTTTAATATATATAGGGAAAGGCGTATTGAAGAATGAGTGGGTGTATAAGTGTCTGAATGGATGATTTAGTACGTGCGTGACTGACTCTACAAGTGAGTGATTAAACGTATCTTACTGAATGCATGGGTTAGTGACTAAACTGTGTGAATGTCTGTATCCGTCTGTTGGTGTGTAAGTGGATGCATGGATTTGCGAATAGCTACATGAGTGTCTATATGGGTTGTTGATTGGTTCTATGAGTATCTGTATGGGTGCCTGAGTGTTTGTGTGGATGGGGTGTGTGCGACTGTGCATAGATGTGTGAGTGGGTGATTCACTGGGTGGATGGTTTCAAGAGTGCATCTGTGATAGACTGTATGGGTGGGTAAGTGTGTGTAAGAGTGTGTTAGTGAGTGAATGTATGTCCCAGTGGTACATGTGTGAGTAACTACATATGTGAAAGGCAGTATATATGTGTATTGGAGTATATAAATAGCTATAAGCGAGAGTGAGTGATTGTGATAGTGGCTGTATGGATGAGTGTGTGCTTGTATCAGTGATTGTATAAGAGCGTAACAATGTGCTAGTATTTGTATGATTAAGTGAGCTGGTGTGTGTATAACTGTATAGGTGAGTAAATGGCAGTGTGTTTAATTATTTGCATGACTGACTAGGTGTGTGAGTACCTCTATGGATGAGTGGCGTTGTTTGAGTGTCTATATAGGAGTAAGAGTGCATATGATAGTCCTGTACTGAGTGACCATAAGTATGAGTGACTGTACGGGTGAGTGAATGGATGTGTGTGTGTAGACCTAAGAATCAGTGAGTGGGTATGTAGTTATTGGTGTTGGAGTGTCTATGGTTTTGCGAATGGCACTCTGTAATTTAGATTGGGTGTATCAAAGGTTATATTAGGGTGTGAGGAGCTGCATCAGATTATCACGTGGATGATGTCATCAGTGATGTCATTTGAGATGTCATCAGTGATGTCATCAGTGATGTCACTGACCATGTCATGAGTGATGTAATATGTGACGTCATCAGCAGTGCATTGCGGGGCGCGAAGTTATAGTTAGCTGAACTAACTATAACGGGAAATTTCACGGGTTTTGTACGAGTGCAATGTCCAACTAACTATAACTGTCCCTAAAACCTATGGTTTTTCAGTGAATTTCAAATGTTTTTTAAATGCTAATTTCTAACTATAACGTGTCTGAAACCTATGGTTTTTTCAGTTAATTTCAAAGGTTTTTTAAATGCTAATTTCTAACTATAACGTGTCTGAAACCTACGGTTTTTCAGTGAATTTCAAAGGTTTTTTAAATGACAATTTTTAAATGTATTAATTTTTATATTAATTTTTTTCATACTGATTTACTACATTTTTAGAAACAATTTCTTTTACATATTTTATTTTTTAAATTACATTGTAATTACATTATACATTACATTACAAAAAATACTTTCTCAGAATGAATTACTTTAGTTTAAATACTTTGCACATAGGCAATAGACTTTTAAGTACAGTAGTTACAGTTGTTGCAATGGGCAACACATTTTCAAACACAATGCAACATTCAGCTCAATGTGAATTTCTAGTTAAATGCAATTAGTTACTTTATGGATTACTTTTCTAACCACAGGACTGGATCCTAGATTCAGTCCTGGTACATCTCCTGTAAACAGTTGAGTAAAAGCGTTTTGGTTACAGTCGTGATTTTTAAGGAATATTATTGTATTTTAAAAGTTGACACTTAGAAACTTTTTCTCATAGAATCACCAATGTTATCCTATGGAAGGAAATTCACTTAGCAGGTAAAAACTGTTATTGTTACTTTTTCTTACTCAGTGTTGGATTCTGGATCCAGCACTGGTGCATCTCCTGTAAACAGTTGAAAGAATGCGTTTAAGTCATACAGGCGATTTTTAAGGAATATTTGTAGTTTGTGAAAATCGACACTTTGAAACTTTTCTGCTGAAAACCAGACAATGGATTCCTATGGAAGAAAATATAAGTTACTGGTAAGTACGGTTAAAATTACTTTTCAGGACCAGTACTGGGCTGAAAGATACAGCACTGAGGTCTCTCCTTATAACAGGTGAGTAAATCGGAATTCGTATTTCGGCTGATTTTAGAGGAATATTTGTATGTTTCAAAAATCAACACTTAGAAACTTTTTCAGCAAAAGCAGGCAATGATATCCTATGGAAGGAAATTCAAGTTACTGGTAAGTACGGTTAAAATTACTTTTGAGGATCAGTACTGGTCTGAAAGATGCAGCACTGAGGTCTCTCCTGATAACAGGTGAGTAAATCGGAATTCGTATTTCGGCTGATTTTAGAGGAATATTTTAAAGTTCCAAAACTCCACACTTAGAAGAATTTCCAAGTGAAACCAGTCAATGTTAGCCTATGAAGGAAATTCAAGTTACCGGTAAGTACGGTTAAAATTACTTTTGAGGATCAGTACTGGGCTGAAAGATGCAGCACTGAGGTCTCTCCTGATAACAGGTGAGTAAATCGGAATTCGTATTTCGGCTGATTTTAGAGGAATATTTTAAAGTTCCAAAACTCCACACTTAGAAGAATTTCCAAGTGAAACCAGTCAATGTTAGCCTATGAAGGAAATTCAAGTTACCGGTAAGTACGGTTAAAATTACTTTTCAGGACCAGTACTGGGCTGAAAGATGCAGCACTGAGGTCTCTCCTGATAGCAGGTGAGTAAATCAGAATTCGTATTTCGGCTGATTTTAGAGGAATATTTGCACAATGGTGAAGGGAGGGCGGGGCCTGAGGTGACATCTGTGCAAACGCGCCCGTGGCGCGTTTTAAGTTGGGGGATTAAGTCCCCTTGAATCATGCGGGTCCCTACGGGCCAACTAGCCCACCAGGAACCTCCAGTATGCGCCAGAGGCTGCGTTGCAGAGACATGTACAGAGGCCACACCCCCTTTACACCTCTCTGCAACGCAGCTCTGTTGCGCTTTCTGGACGTACCTGTTGGGCTAGTTGGCCCCCAGGGACCCTCAGGATTGAAGAGGATTTAATTCCCCATCTTAAAACGCGCCACGGAGCCTGTTTGCACACATGTCACCTGAAGCCCCGCCCCCTCCCTTCACCACTGTGCAAACGCGCCCCGTGGCGCGTTTTTAAGTCGGGGATTAACTCCCCTTGAATCCTGAGGGTCCCTGGGGTGCAACTAGCCCACCATATACCTCCAAAAGCGCCATAGAGCTGCGTTGCAGAGAGGTGTAAAAGGGCGTGGCCTCTGTACACCTCTCTGCAAGGCAGCCCCTGGCGCATACTGAGGTTCCTGGTGGGCTAGTTGGCCCCAGGGACCCCAGTATTCAAGGGGAATTGTTCCCTTCTGCAAACGCGCCAGGGCGCGTTTGCAGAGTGGTGAAGGAAGGGGCGGGGGCCTACGGGCCCGGTCGTTTTTTTTCCCTGAAGGGGGGCTGTGTGGCCCCCTTCCTTTTCCTATTTTTAGGCCCTGGGGACCCCATCCCCCAGGGCCTTACCCCTTTTTAAATTAAAATAAAATAAAAAAACGGGAAGGGGGCCGCGTGGCCCCCCTTCCCTGGGCCTGAATTGGCCCCGGGGACCCCATCCCCCGGGGCATGGCCTCTTTTTTTATTTGGAGGGGGCTGCGTGGCCCCCTCCTCAGGCCATTTAAGGCCCCGGGGACCCCATCCCCGGGCCGGCCTTGCACTTTTTTTTAATTTTTTTACCATTTTTTACTTTGGGGAGGGGGCTGCGTGGCCCCTCCATGGCCACTTATGGCCCCGGGGACCCCATCCCCTGGGGCCTGGCTCTCGTTGGGGACTGTGGGGGGTCCCCAAGCCCCCCACAGTCCCGCCGGCTCCCCGTGTCCTACGGGAGCCGGCATTGCTCTCACACATGGGGAGCTGCTAAGATGCAGCTCCCCATGTGGAAAGCAATCGGCTTTGGATATTGGAAGAGAGAGCAGGTTTCCCTGCTCTCTCTTCCAATATCCAAAGCAAGTTTGCAATGACAGGACGGAAGCCGCGAGGCTCCCGTCCTGTCATTGCAAACAGCAGTGTCCCGGGGTAGGCACCCCGGGACACTGCAGGAGCCGGCCCTGGGGGTGGCGGTCCCCAGGGCCACCACAGGCTCCAGGAGGGGGGCCGCGCGGCCCCCCTACATTTTGAAAGCCCCGGGAGGTGGTGGTCCCCGGGGCTTGGGGTCCAAACGGACCCCCATTTTAATTTTTCTTAGTGCCCCGGGAGGTGGTGGTCTCCGGGGCGTGTGGGGCTGGAGCCCCCACACAGGTTTTTAATTTAAAAAAGAAGCCCCGGGAGGTGGTGGTCCCCGGGGCTGCGGAGGGCTCAGAGCCCTCCCGCACCATTATACATAAAGCCCCGGGGGTGGTGGTCCCCGGGGCTTGGGGACCTTAGAGGCCCCACACATAAAATTAACCCCCCCAGCATGCCCCCGGGACTTGGCTCACCCGGGGCCAGTGCTATCGAAGCGCGGGAGACCGCGCTTCGATTTTCTTTCGGCAGGATTCGCGCTCCCTGAGCGCATCCTGCCGATTTTTTTTTAAAAAAAATTGTTTTTTAACAGGGGGTCCTTGTGGGACCCCCTGAGCAGACCTAGGGGTCAGGGTGTTTCTACCCTGCCCCCTTTGTGCGCTTTGCGCACTTGTTTCTGTCCCTCGGTTCTACCGAGGGACAAAATGGCTGCCAACACTTCCTGATTTGGAGTGTTGACAGCCAATTAACATAAAGCTCGTGCTCGGGAGGATCCGCGGCCCTAGATATATCTATCTTTTTACTTTTGATTTTCTCAGCAACTACTGAACGGATTTACACCATTTAACAAAAAGGGTTCTTTCTGAACCAAGAACTACCTCTTTGCCAAATTTGGTGTAATTCCGTTCAGCAGTTCAGGCTGTAGCCGTGTCTAAAGTTTCCTATGGAAAATTGCATGGGGAAACGCGTTTTGGGACCCCCCTTTTTCTCGGCCCCGCTTGACGAATCCCCCGAGACTTTCAGGGTAGGAGCGGACCGGAGCGCCCCACAAAGTTTGAAAATTTTGCGAAGATACGTCAACTGGCAAGAGAGTTATTTCAAATAGAATGTCGCGGATTTCCTATGGATAATAGGTTGTAACTATAACTATCTACTGGCGACCGCCAGTAGATAATAGGGTTGATGTATGTGTGTATATATATATGTGTGTATATATATATATATATTTATACACACACACATATACGCATCCATTAATCCTTCACAAGGTGCTACCTCCCACTGGATTGACACAGACACTTGCTCCAGAAGAAATTTGTATTGTTGTTCCATGAATGTCATTATGCATTTCGGCTACTGACTACGGCCTTGATCACATAAATGCAGCGCCGCCATATTGCTTGTTTTATATTACATGACATCATGGAAACTGAAATCAGACTACGTGATACGTACGTCTACTTTTCCCTAAAATATGTATTTCGGTTCATTTGTATTTAAAAATTGCAAATCATACAATTTTATCCCATTTCATTTTAACTGTGTTGCGCTATTATTTATACATAACATCCAAAAGTACTTATTTTCCATCTTAACCCCTTCCCTGCGGGGGTAATTCCCCCAAGGGTGCAGGGGGGCGGGAGGGTGAGCGCGGCGCCGGGGTGCTCGTGACGAGACCAGCTTGTCATGAGTCACAGTGGAGCTGTGCTCATGATGAGCTGGTCTCGTCACAACCCCGTCCACTCATTAATTCTCCCGCACAGGCGGGGAATTAATCCCGCGTGGGCGGCGCGCAGCTGTTATGACGAGACCAGCTCGTCATGAGCACAGCTCCACTGTGACTCATGACGAGCTGGACTAGTCATGAGCACCGAAGCAGTTAAGGAAAAATCTATTCTAAATTACATTATGCTGAGCAACTAAAGAATTAAAAATCAAACAAGTATCTTAAAACTGCATAGTCAAAAATGTTTTTTCTTATTAGAAATCCTTATCGGGCTTGTACTTTCTTCTGTCATAATTGAGCCCATAGTGGGCCAACATTTAATACATAAAACAACTTATCAATTTAGTTTCCACAGGTATAATGGGTAAGGGCTGGCCTCTATTTTGACAAAATAATGCATTGCAATACACCAAAATCAACAAATACATTCTATGCATTTTCTCTCTCTCTCCTATTCATACTGTCAATTCACAATAGGGTTGTACTATGTGCAGTTAATAAATTGTGTACATCTTCTTCATAGTTCAAACCATTAGGGAACATAGGGGCTCATTATGATGTCGGTGGGACTGACACCGACGGCACATCGGTGTCAGTCCCACCGACAACTGAAGCAGTGGTCAGACCCCGGCATTACAATGTGGTCGGTCTGACCGCATGTGTGAGGATCCGACCGCTGCGGTTGGAATGTAATCCCTACAATGAGGGCAGGGCCTGCTTAGCCACCACAGTAGGGATTACAATGGCCCTTTCTGACGGCCTTTCAATGCGGTCCGACCATGGAGTGCGGGGATGTTTAAAAACATGCCTTTTGGCATTGGGGCTTGTGCTGCAGCCCTTTTCCAGTCCACAGCACAATCCTCAATGCCAAAAGGCATGTTTCCGACCGCCTCTACCTCGGTCAGATCCTAATTAGGTGGTTGGGACTGCCGACTACCTGTCAGATAGTCCCTTTACCATAACGATGCTCGTCTGACACTCGGCCGACCGGTATCGTAATTAGGGCCTTAGAGTCCAAATTCAATATATACATAGTTTCCGACTGTCTTAGTTTTCTTTCTCGGTCCCCACCCCTCTAAATCGAATGGGACTGTGTCAATCACAAAATATGTAATCTATGATACACAGTTGTTGTGGACCTCAGCACAGTGTTTGGCAACTGGGAAGGTTTCATCTGCTTTGGTAATATGTTGCATATGTTGTAATATACGTTTGTGAGCCTGCAGTACTGTGATGCCCACACACCTTAAATTGCAGCTGCAGGTCAACACATATACTGCATGATCAGTTTTGCAGGTGAGGATTCCATTGATCTTCACCAGTGTCTCACAGAAGGGTGCGTGATTTTCACTGGTATTGACACAGATGGCACATGCCTTGCATTTCATGCACTTTTGCAAAGCCTCTTCTACAAGCTTTGCCTGGAAGCCAGTTCTTGGATTTAGTGAATTCAGTGCTTGCTTTTACCAGGGTGTCCCTCATTGATACCGCTCTGTGATATGTTATCTGTGGATTTTGGGGAACCAATGCCCCTATCACTGGATCAGACTGTATAATGTGGCAGTTTTTCTCACTAATGTCCTCAATTCATGGCCCAGATTATTATAGGCAGTTATTAGTCTTTCCATCCCTTTCTCCTTTTTTCTCCTTTTTGGGTTAAAGAGAATGTTCTCCCTAGTTATTGTGTTGACCCTTTCGTGTGTCTCTTTTAAAGCTTTACCCTTGTCTCCTCTTAGAACCTGCTAATCATTTCATCCTGACAAGCTATTGCATCAGTGTTCAAACTAAACTTACACTTGGCCCTTAACATTTCTCCATACGGGATGCTTGCTATAAGATGTTTCAGGTGGAGACTTGTTGCATGTAGCAACGTGTTCCCCAAGGTCTGCTTCCTATGTAGTTTTGTATGCATTGTGTTGTTTTTAATGAATACTTACAAATCAAAAATATTTTTCCCGACTAATTTCACATGTAAATTCCAAATTTAAGTAGTTGACATTTATTGCATCAACAAATTGTCCCTCACTCTCCTCTGTGCTCCTCCAGATCACGAATAAATCATAGCCAGACCACTACGCATGGTTTCCATGCCTCCCTGTTGTTACCCCTGAGCACCTGCTCCTCCCACCAGCCATGGGCGTAGCTGCGGGAGAAGCAGGCGCCCATTGGGTTTCAACGTGTCTGGTGATATAGATGATTATTGAATAGAAAATAATTGTTTTCCAAACATTCTTTAGTCATTTTCATTAGAATCTGAGTTTGCCTATATAACGAGAGTGGCCTGCTCTACAGAAAGTGCTCCACCGCTCTTAACCCATCAGTGTGAAAAATCCTTGTATAGAGTGACCTGCCATCGAGAGACATAAATATAATGTTATCTTCCCAGGGAATGTAATAAATTATTTTTCAAAAATACCCTGTATCTTTTATAAAAGATGGTAAATTTTGTGCATGTGGTTGCAAAAAATAATCTATGTACTTAGAAATATTTTAATGTATCCACTCAGTGGCTGATATTATTGGTCACTTAGGAGGCTTCACTGGATTTTTGTGAATTTTAGGTATTAAGTACATCACTGGCATTTTAGCAGGGTCATTCTGCAAGAATGTGTATTCCTCTTGAGTGACTAGCCCCTCATTAAGCCACTCAGTCAAATCTGATTTTACTTGTGCCTTTACTTGAGTCCACTGCTCCCATTTGCCACTGATGTAACATTCACTATAATTCAATTGTTGAAAGGCTTCCTCCTTGTAGTTCTTCACTGGCCAAAGGACAATATTGCCACCTTATCTGATTTTTTTATTACAGCATCATCTCATGCCTGTACTTTCTTGATTAAAGTTTGGTAGCGTCTTTGTTTTTTGTTGTACCTCAACTGCCTCGAGTTGGTCTTTTAACACAATTTCTTGAACCCATCAATTAAAATGTCATTGAATACATCTTTGCCATCATGTGGTGATATTGGCAGAAATATTGAAGTCGATTTGAATGGTGATTCCACGTCGCCCAAAATGTCCAATTCCTCATTGCTAATTAGTTTCTGCTCCATAATTGGTTAATTGATTCACAAATCATTGCTTTCCAATGCCTTTATTTCCCTCATTAGTTTCTACATCTGCCTCAAGTAGACCCTATAGGTTTGAAGGGTTGGCAATCGGTGTATATTGACTTGCTGGCTGTATATATATTTTTACATACACATAAGAAATTAATTAATAAATTTAACAAATAAACTGCAAAAAATGTTAAATATTTCTAATTTAATTATACAGAAAACAGTAAACAATATATAAAAATATGTTTCACTAAATATATTTAAAAATTACATAAATGTATATATAAAATATAAAATTAAATACATAGACACATCATAACAATAATAAAAATGTAAACAATGCTAAAAAAGCTATTAAACTCCAAGAATAATAAATATACTATACCCCCTCCAGCATGTGCAACAGTAGGGAAAGCGTTGGACACAGAAGGGGTAAAATGAACTATTCCCACTCCAGTGTGTGCAACAGTAGGGAAAGCGTAGGACTCACAGGTGGAAACATTTTCTGTTCCCACTCCAGAGTGTGCAACAATATGGACAGCATTGGACTCAGGAGGGGTAACGTTTATTATTCCCACTCCAGTGTGTGCAACAGTATGGAAAGTATTGGACTCAGGAGTGGTTACATTTACTATTCTCACTCCAGTGTGTGAAACAGTAGGGAAAGCTTTGGACTCAGGAGGGGTTACATTTACTATTTCCACTCCAGTAGGTGCAACAGTAGAGAAAGCATTGGACTCAGGAGGGGTAAAATGTATTATTCCCACTCCAGTGTGTGCAACAGTATGAAAAGCATTGGACTCAGGATGTGTTAAATTTACTATTTCCACTCCAGTATGTGCAACCCTAGGGAAACATTAGACTCAATAGGAGTAAAATGTACTATTCTCGCTCCAGTCAGTGCAACATTAGGGAAAGTGTTGGACTCAGGAGGGGTTATATTTACTATTCCCACACAAATCAGTGCAACAGTAGGGAAAGCATTGGACTCAGGAGGGGTTAGATTCACTATTCCCACTCCAGTCTGTGAAACAGTAGAGAAAGTGTTGGACTCAGAGGGGGTAAAATTTACTATTCCCACTCCACTGTGTGCAACAGTAGAGCAAGCGTAGGACTCAGGAGGTGTAAAATTTACTTTTCCCACTCCAGTGTGTGCAACAGTAGGGAAAGTGTTGGACTCAGGAGGGGTTACATTTCCTATTCCCACTCTAGTCTGTGCAACAGTAGGAAAAACGTTGTACTCAGGAGGGGTAAAATGTACTATTCCAACTACAGTTGGTGCAACAGTAGTGAAAAAGTTAGACTTAGAAGGAGTATAATATACTATTCCCACTCTATTCACTGGTACAGTACAGAGAGAGTACTTCACTTCAAACGATTACATATTTTAACTCTATTAAATACCCAAAAATACCACATTCTAAATATAAAAATGTAATATCTTCATATTAAGAAAAATTTAAAAAACATAAACATGACAATTTGTAATAATTATTATCAATTAACACAATATAATTAATATAATAAAAAGATCACACTAAGGGCCTCATTCGGATGTCAGTGGGACCGCCACCGACAGGTTGTTGGTGGCGGTCCCACCGACATCCAGCAGAGCGGTCCGACTGCTGAATTATGATGCAGTTGGTTGGACCACATCGGTCGGATGGAACAGCCGACTGTTGGTCAGATCGTATTTCCTACAATAGGGGTGGTGCCTGCTCAGGCACCGCTGTAGAGATTACGATGTCCCTTTCCAACAGCCTTTCTATGACGGTCCAACCTCCATTTAAAGGCTGTCGGAAAGGGACTCTGGGGGCCACCCGTGGGCCACTGCTACGAGGCCTGGGAAGTACCCCCCAAACATCCCTTTTTCCTTTGCGGCTTGTGCTGCGACCCTTTTCCATGCTGCAGCACAAGCTCCATTGGAAAAGGGGATGTTTCTGACTGCTTGCCTGAGACACCTGAGGGAAAGCCAGCACTCGTCACTTTTCCCATGGACCCTGTATTGAAACAGGCGCCTTGCACTTTGTTGTGGTCCCTTGCAGGAACCAGAGGAGGGGCTTTCTGGATGCTACAAAAGCGACGCGGCATTCCCGCACTGTGGGACGCGCGCAGGGTGTGCCCGGGCTCGGCCCGGGCGAAGACCGGGCCAAGGCGGGCCCGTCTTAGCCCGTCATAGGCCGATAGAAGCCAGGCCAACCCCACCATCTTGATCCTCTTTACCCGGGGTGAACAGTCACTTCAGCCCGGGTGAGTGCTCTTCAACAGCTTCTTCTTTTATTATCTGCATTTGTAATTGCCCTGTGCACGGACCTTACATATTTATTGTGACTGTTGCGGGGTCGGAGTGTGGAGGGACATAACACACGACTGCCGATAATAAGTACTGTAAATGTAAAAAAAATATAAATCTGTATTTGTAAAGCGCAAACTACTCACCCTTACGGGTCTCAAGGAGCTGGGGGCCATCGTGGAAATTAAGTGAGCTATTGCCCAGAGTCACATGGTGCTGAGCTGAGCTGCCGCCGGAGCCGGGGATCGAACCATGAGCCCTGTGCTCCGAAGTCAGCTGCCCTGGCTGCTGCACCACACCACTCCACTCCACAAGTACTGATAGATTTGCTGCTCGAACGGTCTTGGTAAAGTCCGGGAAAGTTTGCACGCACCAATTGGGGAAATACCTGATTCCACCTGGAGCCACTTACCGGGTGTCTTTATTTTTTGATGCGCAGGAACTCTGGGATGCTATAGTTGATGCTATAATTGACATTTAGTGACTAATCTGCACAATGGGCAAAAGGAAAGCGGCAAATAGCCAAACAAAATTACAGTCTAAATCTGTGGGGGGGGGCTCACGTTTGACTCTGTTGAACTACCTAACAGGGACAATGGGGGCAATTGAACAGCAGATCATTTCGGTGGAAGAGTCGCTGAACCCAGATAAATCGGGTGCAGCAGTGGTCCCAAGTAATGGTCCAACTTTAGGTGAGATCGTTCATGTACCCTTACCCGAAGCCCCTACTGGGCAGTCACATTCAAATGTTTGCATACAGAATGTGTCTGATCACATTTCTGTTAGCGACCAGAAGAGTGATTCCCAACTGCCCATGAAGCGCCCTAGAAATCCAGTAACCCATACCAACGTAACCAAGGAATTATCACCAGAGCTTAGGTCTGTACCCCCTAAACCTCGTAAAAAGTCGGTTAGGAGGGGGAAATCCCAAACATCACTGGCATCAGGTAGCAAGGAAAGGGCTCTAGGTAATAACCATCTCAGCCTACAGAATGACTCCAGCAAGCTAAGCGCTAAATTGGATGTGCTAGATGTTTTTCTGAGAGAGGCCCTAACTAAATTAACTAACAGAGTATGTGCCATTGAAGAGACCTTAATTAGATGTATGGATAATTTACATACCACTGTTAATAATTCGACCTCATTCAAAAATCCTGACCCAGAACAGCATGAATGTAGCGGTTCAATAAATTCCCGACCTACTCAAACAGTCACCTCTAATAACACATTTTCCTCCTGGTTATTTCACAATAAGAGTCAAACACTGCAAGATCCAAAACCCATAACCAAATCTGCCTCAGTGTCCATAAGGCCTGTATGTGCCTTTCTGCATGTGTTAACAATATAGCACCCCGGGGAATGGTAATAACTTGCAGGCCTATACCTCAGCTGAATCAGGTGCCAATATTTCGAACATACCCTCAACGTCAAACAGTTATGAGCCCGAATTGACACATCTGGATTTACCACCAGCTGCTACCTATAAGGTAGTCTTGGCTAATATTCCTATATTATCGCCAGAGGCCTCTGAATCAAGGGATACTTTAGGAAACAAACCCTGTTCTGGTTGGGCACCAAAACAGGATTGACAGAGGTGCTTTTTGCTGAGTTTAAGATGGCCAGGAGGGTGAGTTGGATAGGTAGAGACGGCAAGAACCTGTATGGCGACTGCATGATATTAACCTTCAGAACCCCTCTGCTAGTCCACAGTATTTTGAATAGAGCAGGAAATCACTATATTTCAACACGGGGCATTAACTTAGTTCCCTTGGGATACTTTTATCAGCCAAAAAAGAACAACTATATCAGACCCACTAGTGGAGAACACAAAGTTAACCATCAACATTTATATAATGTCCCTGTACATAATCGATTCGACAGCCTTCCAACCCTTGAGGAGGTCGATTGACCATTAAACTTTGACCCTAGGGCTGTACAATTGAAAGAGGACAGTCGAGCCACTTTATCAGTCAAGCACATCTGCACCCAGGTTCCAGAAACACCCACTACTCTAGGCAAAAACTCAGATATTTCACCTAGCTCTTTACGATCCACTCGTATGGACCCTGTCACCTTATCCTCCCCAGCTGGCACAATGGATATTCATGACAATTGCTCATTCTCAAGCATATCTTCCACCAATTGTGCTCCAACCACCGACTCTAGGGCTGTGACCTACTATGGCATTAAGAGTATAGACCTGTGCAATTTACTATTTTGGAATGTTGCCGGTATACGATCTAAGATAAATAACAGGTTATGGTCAGAATTTGTCGGGAACTTTGACATGTTATGCCTACAGGAAACATGGGTAGAGGAGCCCATACATATTAACGGTTATAAAACTTTCCACTCTGCGGCAGTAGCATCGACCCATGGTAGACCAAAGGGCGGTCTTTGTTCTTATGTATCTAATTATATGAATGCAAGCAATATCGCACTGAAAGCCACAGATAGACATTACCAACTTGTAACTATCTTTATTGATAAAGTGCTTTGTATTGCATTGCTAATCTTTTATAATAACGCAACACCAGATATGATTGAGGGGGTATTAAGAAATATAAGCTATCACTTAAATCTTGTACAGAACACAGAAGCAAAAGATGTACTTGTTATTTGGAGAGGCGATTTTAATTCTGCACTGTGCCAATATACTGAAAGTGATGTTTGTGGTATCATCCCTGATGAGGTTAATAGTCTCTCACAATTCCCGCATACACCCTATGGGGACCGTCTAAATGAAATGATATTTTCTGTTGATTTAGGGTTCGCCAACGATTTGTGTTCCCCACCTATTTCCTTTAGTCCTACTTTTAATGGTCGAGGGACGTATTCGACTATAGATTATATTCTTATGTCAAGCAGACACTCATCCAGAGTCAGGAATTTTATCACCCACACGAATGCCCTGAGCGATCACTTTACCCTGAGCGTAACCTTTACAGTACCCAGTAATGCGAAAAACATTAAGGGAATATCTCCACATATTGTTGAGAATATAGCCCTGAACAAGATGAACGGTTATTCGCTACGGTAATGGTTAAATGCGAAGCTGCTTTTATTGCCTGTCTCGACGAAACAACTCCCCATGTTGACGTTTTAAAAAGTTTTACGCAAATATCTGGACATATTAAAAACGTTCTTTTTGTGAAGAATAAAAAATTGTCTGGTAAGGAGCAAGGGTGGTTCGATACAAAATGTACCAAGGCGTACTATAAATTAAAACGAGCCTTACATAACACCAACAGAGACAGAGTAGAAATGAAAGCGGCCAGGAGGGAGTACAGGTGTGCCCTCAGAGAACGAAAACGTGCATTAAGAGAAGAAGCCTGGTCTGCTTTACATGCAGCCTCTGCAATTAGAGATAATACTGCCTTTTGGAAGGCAGTAAATGCCCCTTTCCTGGTTAACCGAAATACCCCGTCGATCGAGAGAGCCATCACCGAAGATCAATGGGTGAACATTATTCCAGCCTATATAACAACCCGGCATGGGAGGAAGCCAGGGTAACTGCTTTTCCCGATCTTGTTGAGCCACCATCTACAAGACAACAAATCAACATACATTTTGACCTTGATGAGGTCAACAACGCTATTATGACAAGTATGGGAGGGAAAGCACCCGGACCTGGTGGTATTCCAGTAGATCTTTTTAAATCTAAGCTGCCATTATGGGTACCGCTTTTAACACAAGTAATCGCAGCGTGCTGTTCCACTAGTTTTATACCAGCATGGGCAGAATCGATTTTGGTCCCCATTTTTAAGAAAGGTAACCATGAGAATCCTGCATGTTACTGACCTATTTCACTCTTAGACTCCCTGGTCAAGGTTGTGGGTAGAGTCATACTAACCAGATTACAGGACTGGGCCGATGATAACTCTATCGTGTCTGATCTTCAATTTGGTTTTCGTAAGGGTCTGGGCACTGTGGAGCAGGGTCTTAATTTAAATATCCTTTTGGGCAAGTATACCAAGGCTAAACAAGGAAGGCTATACCTGGCATTTGTCGACTTAACTGCAGCCTTCGAATGCGTTATTCACGACAAATTATGGAAGACCCTGGCGGGACTCGTGGTGGAAATGCCTCTCATACAATTTTTGAGGCAACTTTATCATGAGGCAAAGGCAAGGGTTCGCTACGGGGTTGGCGGGGAGTGTACAGCGTCGTTCAACATATTGAGAGGGGTGAGACAAGGCTGTGTCCTGGCGCCCTTTCTATTTACTCTATACATAAACAACTTGGGGCAGGTATTAGTGAATGAGTGCCAGGACCTGCCATTAATCAATAAACGTCCAATTCCTGGCCTCCTGTATGCGGACGACGCTGTATTGATGTCACGTACACCGTTGGGGCTCCAACGGGTAGTGTCAAGCTTGGCCACATTCATGCACTACTTGGGTCTCACTGTCAACACCTCAAAAACATTTATAATGAAATGCGGTGCAGGCAGTAACAAATGAGGAGACATCTATATTGATGGCAAAATGGTAGAAAGTAGTAAAACCTTTTCCTATTTAGGGATTTTGTTTGACCGGATGGAGGCCTGTACTCAAGCAGTTCTAGCCAGGAATCTATTGTTTATGAAGGCAACAGCCGCTTTATGTAATTTCAGCAAAAAACTTGGTAGACGTCCACCTGTAGAATTATTGCAAATCTATCAGGCAAAGTGTGTGTCAATAGCTACCTAAGGCGCAGGCATTTGGGGTTACGTTGATACTCATCCCCTACAGCTTGTCGAGAACACTTTTTTCAGATTCCTGCTGGCAGTCCCAAATAGTACTTCTACACATATCTGCCATGCTGAGTTAGGAATGCCATATATAGCGGACATCATAAAAATTCAGCCAGTCTTATTGTGGCTTAGGATTTGGACCACCGACAAAACCACTCTAAGGGGCCGATTCCGATCTCGGCCGGTAGGGCACCGAATCGGATTCGGCTTTACCAGATCCGATTCGGACACTCTGTTTCGACCGATTCGAACACCTGTCCGCACGAGCAAGTACGATCGAGCGTACGCGAAATCCCCGACCGGCTCGTTCCCGGCTCCGAACCGCTCCGACCGACTCGTACGGACTCGACTCGCACCACGTAATGGAGACGTTCCCCGACCGGGCAAGTACGATGCACGCCTCGAACAGTCCGACCGACTCGCGCTGTCCTGCTCGAAAGAGCAGTCGGAGCCGGACTTCGGCGGTCCGTGTCAGACCCCCCTGTACGCGTAGCCACGCGAGTCGCACACAGGGGGGACCCATGGGTCCCCCCTACACATGCATGTACGGCGCGAGTCGCACCGACACATACCCGCTGTAGGGGCGCCCTTGTTCGCGACGCACCCATTGGAGTCAATGGGAGCCCGTGTACGCATCATACGACCGGCTCCCATTGACTTCAATGGGAGTCGGACCGAATCGAGTCCGATAGCATGCGTCCGCATCGTACTCGTTCGGTCGGACTGCTAGAGTCCGGTTCAGTCGGATATCTCTCCGAATCTGACTCGGTCGGAGGGATTTCCGGCCCGAATCGGAATCGGCCCCTTAATCGTGAAATTTTAAATGACAGCTGTAGATTACAAGGGGCCTTGAAAATACAGTGGTTAAAGTATATAAAAACATTTACAACTAACCTTGGACATCCAGAATATTATAATGAGCCAAACACTATGAGAACAGTAGTGAGAAAAGATCTTAAAAGAAGATGCCTGTCATTTTTGGAGTCAAGTACAATTACAACAGAAATGGCAAAACCATCAGTACAGGCCCATCAGCTCACACTGACCACAAACAGCCATATTTAAGAAATATCTCAGGTGGCTATGACAGATTTTTATTAACTCGTTTTAGATTAGGTATCGTACATAGATTAATCAGCTTTACTGACATGAACGATTGGTCTAGAAGTATGAGTAACTGCCCATGTGATGACCTGTCCCAACAGTCGACTTTGCACGTTCTCCTGTTTTGTAAATTCTATTCTGTTCAGAGAAGGAGGTGGATTCTCCCGATTTTAAAAACACTTGGCCTTAGGCAATGCCGTCCTGCACTTTTGGTCATACAATTACAAGAGAATGATTATTTTACCACTTCAGTATTCGCGTTTTAAAATACACTATTAAATGTAGGAAAACTATTTTAACATGAGTCTGCCACAAGCATGATGCAAGGATTTGACAGTTGTATAATCATGTATAGATTTTTTTTAAAACTCCTTTTGTATGTGATGATCTTTTTTTTTTTTAAAGATTTTATGAACTAATATTTGAGATGTAAGATTTGATGTGCTTTTATTATTTTCTTTGCAAGAAATCGAATAAAGCTTTATTGAATTGAATTGAATTGACTGCCTACAGGGCAGTCGCATCTTAATTTGTCAGATTGAACTGCTGACTACATGTCGGTCGGTTTTCAACCTACTGTTCGTCCGACTGCCATCATAATCAGGCCCTATAATCCCACAAACATAATAGTCACCAATTAAAATGTAATAGAAATGAAGCAGTATAGCACAATTAACATATTCAATGTCATTATTTTTTTAAATAACTGAATATTGTTTTTTGTATTTATGACTAACTAAACAACTTCCCCCATTCTTCTACAAAGTAAAAAATACACCCCTAAAAAATAACTTTAAAGAATGATAAGTTCATAATTAACATCATTATCAATTAAAAATAAATAATAATACTTAATTATCATTAAATCATTACTTAATTAACTTCCCACCCTGTAACCCTACAGACACAGCAACCCATACATGACATATAATTTGCTTCCTACATTTTACCCCTATAAACCCCACAACCCTTAACTAAAACATAAATAAATAAATTAGTTAATTACATAATTAGTTATCAATTAAATAGTTAATAACAATTAAAAATTAATTATTGATTAATTGTAATTAATTAACTTTCCACCCTATACTCCTACAAACCCCACAACCTGTACCTGAATCATAAATTTAAAAATAAATTAATTAAACAAGTTACAAAAATAATTATCAATTAAAAATTAAATGACTAATAATTAAAATATAATTATTAGTTAATTAAAATTAATTTACTTCCCACCGTGTAGCCCTCCAAACCCCACAGCTCGCACCTAAATCATTACTTAAAAAATAAATGAATTACACAATTAACATAATTAATTATCAATTAAGTAACTAATAATAATTAAAAACGTACTTATTAAGTAATAATAATGAATTTACTTCCACCCTCTACCCCTACATAACCTACAACCCTCTATGACACTAAACATTACAATAAACAATTAAATTAAATTAAAAAACAACTAAAAATTTACAAACTGTATTAAAAAAACATTAACAATAATTATTCAAATTATAACATATACATTTAAAACATATACTAAAATACATAAAAATCATTAAAAACAACAATATTTACATCAAAATGTTTGTAAACAATATTAACAACAGAGATATTTTTAACATTAATATTAACAAAGTAGATATTTTTGTAAACGATGTTAACAACATAGATATTTTTGACATCGATTTACTTACCTTAAATAATCGATATTCTTGTCAACAATATTCCTGCATCATGATATTTGTAGATCATGATATTAAAAACTCGATATTTCTGCATCTCGATATTTTCTCCAGAGTCCTGGTATGCTAAGGATTCTCCCATGCAGAAGGACCAGAGCAGAATGGGGGCTATTACAGTGAATCAAAACATGATAGGAGGAAATTCAGAGTCTTGCATTCGTGAGACCTCCACTGGTTGTTCACTGACAGATTCACTTACAGTTCCAGTTACCATTGGACCAGTGGTTTCTATATATAAACCTGGTTCCGGGGAAAACGGGATTCAAAACTCAGCTGTTCCGGCTCAACAACAAGCATCAGAAATTACACCCATGAGTCAAAGAGTAGGGGGGAAGTTGTTCCTTTAAGTCTGATCAATGCAGGTTCCCCTTGCGGTGCAAGTGCAGAATGATCTGTGCATCAAACTGGATTTATACCTTTAAGGTCATTCCCAGGGTTACAATATCTGAGTTCACTTACCTGGGAACTGCCTTTAAATTTGCATAGCAGTATACTTGAATCAAAAGGCAGTATCTAGAGATTCAAAGGTACATCCTGGTCTTAATGTCCAGGAACTGGAGAACTATTTGAAAACTCTTAATGCTACATAGAATGAGAGTGAGAGTACGGAAGTGAGTCAGAGAGCTTTTCAGTCTACTTTGAAAGTAAACTTGGTGAACGTGGGAAAATTGAAGTTGGAATTGGATGAAATGATAAGTGGTTGTCTTGCATTGAATCGAATAGAAACTTATCAGCAGAGTGATCTTTTGTTCACGCGTAAAGATGTTACTAGGAGAGCAAGACAATCACATGACAGATTATCTGAATTGGCTCAGAAATATGAGATAGATTTATAGCAGACAAAGGCTTTACAGAAGAGCCACGGACTCACTTTTAGGGATCAGGACATAGAGCATATGAGAATACCAAGAATGAAGATGCAAATTCAGGAAATAATCCATTGCATTCAAATTTGGAGTGAATTAGAGAAGTGGGAAGGTAATTGGTCAAAAAGAATGACTCCCAACGAAATGATGGGAGAGACGCCTCCTCCTGGGGAGGGTGGGTGTGGACAGGAGCTACAAGCTATCTTTTACGGGAAGTACCTAGTGGAGGTTATATGCATGTACCTTGGAGTAGGAGTGATCTTGCATCATTTACAAATGAATTCCCTAAATTAAGAGAGAAGCCTCAGGACAAGTACAAACAAGTTGAGTGGTTTGTGAAACTTTTAGCAGGTTTTGTGGACTGATTTGAATACCTTGACTGACATTCTGGTCCAAGGGGATTGTGGACTGCCTGTAGCCATAGAGTGGCCCAAGAAAAAGCTGACCAGAGACCCTGTGACTAATGGTCCTTCAGCTATAGTGATGAGGAAGTATGATCAGGTGATGATGTAGTTGAAGTTCAAGGTGCCACCCCAAGATATTGACTTGGTCAAGATTGATCGAATAACCCAAAACCCGAAGGAGACGATTCATGCATACTATGAGAGATTAAGACTTTGAAGTGGTCTGGTGGGCGGCATGGCAGTTCTGCCAGGGTATCTCTTTCAAAAGGTGGAGGTGCCTTTGAAAAAGGAACCACAATGGGATCATGTTAGAACTGGGGGTCTCTAGTTGGCGATGGTTTGCACCTTTGTCCAAATAGGGACCCTTGCTTCTAGTCAGGGTAAGGGGGCTACACTCCTAAAATAACCCCTGCTCAACCCTGTGGTAGCTTGGCACGAGCAGGCAGGCTTATCTCAGAAGCAGTGTGTAAAGCATTTGTGAACACATACAGTAATACAGTGAAAACACTACAGATGGACACCACCTAGGTTTTATAAAAATAAGTATTCTTTATATAGACTTAACACAAGACCCAAACGACAAAAATCCACAATACTGTACTCAAAAATAAACTTAAAAATGGTAGAAATGGCTGAGTTCAAAGTTGATGGTAAATGCAACACGTTTCTCACAAAGTACCTTAAATGCGTAACGCAAAACAAACAAAAGGGTCGCAGGAAGGGTGATGCGTCGGTTCCTTGCTTCGGGGGAGGCGATGCTTCTGTTCCTCAGTGCTTGCACAAAGTAGGCGATGCATCTGTTCCTTACCAGAGAGGAGGTGATGCGTCGATCCCTTACTGCGTTCCGGTTACGATGCGACAAGATGGTGCTTCGATGCATTGCGACGGTCCGGTGCGATGCGAGAAGATGGCGCCCTTGATGCGATGCGGCGACGTGAAGGCGATGTGTGCACGCCCGACGGTCGTACGGCAAACTCTGTAACTTCTGAGCCGCGACAGGCCCTGCGACATGCTTCTCCGGTGATACGACAACGGCCCTTACAGTGGCGACACGCTTCGCCGGTGATACGACGGCAAACAGCTGCGATGGAGACACGCTTCTTCGGTGATGCGACGGCGACCCATGCGGTGGCAACATGCTTCTCCGGGATGCGACGGCAATAGCTGCGGCGGCGTAACGCTTCTTCTTGTTGAGTTGCGCTTCCAGCTCCCAACAATACGCAGGCTTCTGCAGACAGAATTCCCAGCAAGGAAATTCAGGGGGGGAGCTGGTAGTGAAGTCTTGTGTCCCTGAGACTTCAGCAGGAGGCAAGCACAGTTCAAGCCCTTGGAGATTCTTCTTCAAGATGATGAAAGTTCAATAAAAGTTCTTTCCCCTTTCCTTGGCAATTAAGTAACCACTGCAGGCCAACCCCATAAAATAGCACACTGGCACAGGGGCAGTCAAATTCTTCAGCTTCCTTGGTTTCTTCTCCTTGGCAAAGGTCCGTCTTGGCTCGCAGAAGTGATCTAAAGTCTTGGGGTCTGGGCCCCAATATTTATACTCAAAAAGTCTTTGTTCTCTGAAGGCAGAGAGTGTCTGTACCTGGCCAAAACCAGTTCTGTTCACACTGATGCAGCTTCCTGGCAGGAGGTGGAGACAGCATTGTTGAAAGCAGACCTGGCTCAGGTAGCTGAAAGGAAATCTCCTCCCCTACTCTCTATTCTATGAGGGCTCAGGAGTGAAAGGAAATCTCCTCCCCTACTCTCTATTCTATGAGGGCTCAGGGAGTGAAAGGAAATCCCGCCCCTACTCTCTATTCAGCCAAGGTCCTATTCAGCCCAGCCCTGACCCATCAAACTGCTGGAGCCCAAGCCCTCCTGTCACTCACAAACCAGACAAGCAATACACAACCTAGCAGAGGCAGGCTGGATGGTTAGGCAAGAAAATACCTACTTTCTAAAAGTGATATTTTCAAACACAGAATGTAAAAATCACCTATACTAAAAGATGTATTTTAACATCCTGAGTTCAGGCATACTAAATTCGTTTTTCTACCATGTTCCCTGGGTCAGTTAGGATTATAAGATGTTATAATCAAACTGCCCATTCTGGCCTATGGAGACAGGTAGCCTTGCAATAGTGAAAAACGAAATTGGCTGTAATTCACTATCAGGACATGCCACACACACCAAGGCATGTCCTACCTTTACTTACAATGCACCCTGCCCTTGGGCCTACCTTAGGGTGGCTAACATGTAGAAAAGGGAAGGTTTAGGGACTGGTAAGTGGGTGCACTTACCAAGTCGACATGGCAGTACTAGACTGCACACAGGCTCTGCAATGGCAGGCCTGAGACACACTTTACAAGCTGCTTCTGTGGGTGGCACAACCAGTGCTGCAAGCCCACCAGCGGCATTTGATCTACAGGCCCTGGGCACACATGGTGCACTGTACTAGGGTCTGACAAGTAGATCAAATAAGCCAATCCTAGAGTCACTAATTCATTACAACAATTTACAATAGGGAGCACTTGCACTGTGGCACTGAATAGCAGTGGCACAGTGCCCAAAGCATCTAAACCAGCAACAACATATCAAAAACAGAGGAGACAACAGCGAAAAATGGAAGGGAGACTCACGCCAATGGTACCAGGTCTAACAGACCACACAACAAGGTTCCTGCACAGCATTGACTCGAAAGTCCATGCCCTTTAGGAACTGGTGTGCATGCACACAGGGGGCCTATGTTATTTCCCTGTGTGCATTCACATGCGGTGGAAGCACAGGAGCCCCTTAGGGCCCTCTTTGTTTCCTCTCCGCCACGTTGTACATGGAGGAGGATCCTCCATGACACCGCCGGAGGACAGGAAACTCGTAATAAGGTTGGCAGGACTGCAACGGTCCCACCAAGCATATTGTGGCCTCTGACCGCCATGCCACCTCCAGGGAACAGCTGTTCTCTGGTGGCGGCAATGGTCCCAGGGCGGTTCAGACATCAACTTGCAATGGGGCGGTAGGACCACTGGTGCGGCGGTGGCTATACCGGCACCGCAGAGCCTCAATGAGTCCAGCGGTCCTCGGACAGCCAGGCCTGAGATTAATATGATGATTCAACAGCATCTGAGTTCTTGGCAGAATAAGTCAGTCGATGAGAATTTGCGATATGCCAAATACTGTAATGATAAGATTGAAATGAGGCAGAAAAAGTTAAAGAAAAAGTTAGTGGTGGTACAAATGAAGGCTGCTCAGAGAGGAATTCAAAATCTACCTCCTAATCCTACAAATCAGGGTCAAAATTCAGGGTTTTTACCACCTCAGAACAGTAATTCCATGCAGCAACAAAATGTACCTAGACCAAGATCTCAGAATTGTAAGCTGCCACAAGCTCCAGTGATGCAGGTTCCTCGACCTCCGATGCCACAGCAAAATGCAAATGTACCCAGATTTTCTTCAAATCTGGTCCAGAATTTGAATCAGAATGCTTTCCAGAATAATTATCATTTCCAACAATTTCCTATGTTTGAAACAAGTGAAAATCTTGGCATCCTGACGGTGCCTGGGGGGGGGGGAGATTGCATGCTTGGCGCAGTCTTGGAGGTAGACCAGAGTGGCCCATTTATAGATGCTGAGGTAAATGGCTACGAGGTATCATTTTTAGTTGATACTAGTGCTGCTCGTTCTACTGTGAGATCAGTAGAAGTCCCAAACTTACCCCTCTCGGTAAGAACTATCCAAGTTGTTGGAGTTGCTAATCAGCAAATGAAGGATCACATTACTGAGGATGTTCCCATAGAGATAGTGAATTTTGAGGATAATCATTAATTTGTGGTTTGTGATTGATGCCCTGTGAGTTTGTTAGGACGCAATTTGTTGTGCAAACTGAATTGCACCATATACTGTAACTTGAAAGGAATAGAATTACAAACACATGATGAGGACATTGCTTTTAAATTGGCAAATCCGAATCCGATTATCAGAATGTATCAGATGAGGAAGACAGAAGATTTGCTGTTAGATCTCAGAGATTCAGTGAGACCAGAAGTTTGGGATTTTTCAGGAAAGGACATTGGACTCATTAAAGGAGTTAAGTCTGCCCAGATACAAATAAAACCAAATGTGGAATATCCGAGAACACCGCAGTATAATTTGCCCCCTGAAACAATTGCTGAAATAACTCCAGTGATCGAGACGATAATTCAACAGGATATATTGAAAGAAATCATGGGGAGTCCATGTTACTCACCCATTATGGACCTGCAGGAGCCTAGCAGTAAGTACTGCATAGTGCAGGGCCTTCACAAGATCAATAATATTGGAATCCCTTGTTGTCCCATGGTACTGAACTCTGTTGTAATATTGTTCCAGATTCCATGTGAGGCTGAGTGGTTTACCATCATTGATTAGTGTCAGTCAGCTGAGAATATATCCCTAAAGAGATGTTCAGTTTTGAATCCTGCCACTTTGTTACCCCTTTCTGATAATGAAATTTGATGATGGTAAAGTGGAGTATGACTGTCTTGATGTTACTGAACTATGCACCAAGCCGAGGCCAGATGTACAAGATAAACCACAACCTGAATCTGATTACATACTGTTTGTAGATAGCTCGTGTTTACAAGATCAAAAAGGAAATTTGAGGGCTGCTTATGCAGGAGTAGTTTCAGGAGTAGTGGAAGATGCCTGGCTCCAAGTAGTAGTCTCTGCACAAGTGGCTAAATCGATTGCTCTTACCGCAAGCATGTCACATTTCAGATCGATTGCAGGTGACTATATTTACAGATAGTCAGTATGGCTTTGGTGTGGTGCACGACTTATGACAGTTATGGTCTCCGAGGGGATTTATGATGTGATCAGGATCGCCCATACATACATAATGGTGAGCGGGTGAAAAAACCATTGAAGGCAAGTCGCAGTTGTAAAATATTCTGCACATTTCAAGGGAGATGACTATGTGGTGGTTGGCAACAGATATGCTGATGAGGTCAAAAGGTATTGTGCTTACAATGCTTGTACATTTAATGGAGAATATGTAATTGAAGGAACCAACAAGACCAATTACAGCCTTTTGCTCACAGCAGCTGATACTTGGGAGGAAGTTAATAGGGTACTGGAAGAGATGTCAGTAGCAAAACGGCAGAGCCAAATGCTTTGCTGTTGGTGTTGATGAGTCTGCACAGCACACCCAATCATAGGACAGGGCTGTCTCGCCATGAGGTCATTATGGGAAGGGAAATGGGATTGCCAGCTTTACCTACAAATGCTCTGGTAAACATTACTGATGATTTGATACTAGATACTGCAAAGGACTGGCTGACGTAGTTTGTTCTGTGGCTCATCAGTTTGAAGCTGCTACAGCCCGGCCACACCAGGAGCAGTGCCATGACCTAAGTTTCGGATACTGAGTGGCGGTGAAGAAACACATAAGGAAGTCATGTTTGGAGCTTCATTGGCATGGGCCTTTGTAGTCATACTCATATCTACAACTTCTATGAAGTGCAGAGGTCTCCCCAATTGTATTCATGCTGCTCATACTCGCAGGGTTCAATGTCCCCTTGATGAAAGAACAGCACTGCTCCCAGAAGAGCCAGTGGTGATTGAGAGATCACAGGAGCAGGTTAGTCAAGCTGTAGGGGAACAGTCAGAAACTGATATAACAATTATAACAATTGTTCTGCCTGAGGAGGGTTGTGGAGAGTTGAATGACAGGAGAGGCTAATCCAGTGATTGTAAAAGATGTAGACTTGGACCCTGATGAAGGGCAGCAGAACAATTTTGGCCAAAAAAGGCTATAGAAAGGGAGACTGATCTTGGAGGCAGACAGTGATCTCCCAGATATCCCAGAGGATATAGAGGCTTCAGACCTGAGTGAAGGGGTAGAAGAGACAACACTCAGGAGGTCAAAGCAAGCCAGAGTGCCCCGTTGAAGGTTCTCATGGACATATTTTCTTGCAAATGACCGGGAGAACGAGTTCTGGGAATTTTGGGATCACTGTGAAAGTTCAATTGAAACTTTGGGAACTTGATCTTCAGTTCGATCTAACCTTTACCCTTTAACCTTTAACCTTTCTTTGTTGACAAGACTGAGTGCCTTGAGACATCTTGTCTTAGATGTGTTTGAATTTCCCTTTTTGGATGCAAATGAGTTTCCTGTGCTATTTGATGAACTGAAGAATTTTGTATTGGGACTAATAGTAAATGAGTTAGAATTGTTTACTATCAAATACCTTTCATAGATTTTTTAGGGGAAAAAGAAGATTCATAAAGACTTTGTAGATAGTTTTGTTGAGCAATCATTCTAACTTGATTTTGCTGTTTGCACAGGTGAAAACCGACAGAGGAGTCTTTGTAGCTACTACGTTCTATCTAAGGTTTAGATTCCGACATAGTAATGGAAGCTGATCCTAATACTTGTAGGTGTTGATACGTCATAGTAGGCTCACTAATGGCTTCTAAATGTAGTAGTAGTTATAGTGCATATAGGGATATATTCAGCTAACAATAGCTCATTAGAATCTAAGGGGTCGATTCCGATCTC